>BPLR01006899.1:0-37860 GCA_021605095.1 Caerostris extrusa | reverse complement strand
TATGATGAAAACATATTTTCGGAAATTCTGCGTTGAACATAATAAATGTGTTATATGAAAATTTAAGATTTATAACAATATTTATGCCCTCATCGTTATTTTAAAACAGACACTTCATTTTTTGTAACAATGATGACCACTTAATCAAATTTTGAAATTGTCTATGAGTCTTACATTTTTATGATGAAAATATATTTTCAGAAATTCTACATTATGATAGAAGAAACATAAGGAAAAAAATGTGTTATAGCATTTTGGAATCGATGCATTGTTTAATCTCTGTTATTTTAAAACAGACATTTATTTTTGTAACATTTTCACATTGATGACCACTTAACCTTAGATTTTGAATTCTCTTACATCCTTAAAATATGTACTTTCCGAAATTCTATGTTGAATATATTATTAAAAATATGTGAAAGATATGTTTATAAAATTTAATAGTATAACAATGTTTACACTGTCATTATTTTAAAACAGACATTTCATTTTTGTAACATTTTTCACATTGACCATAACCAAATCTTAAAAATTTTGAATTCTCTTACATTTTATGATGAAAATATACTTTCGAAATTCTACGTTAGAATGTGATAAAAATAAGTGAAATATATGTTATAAAAATTTAATAATTATAACAATATTTATGGTCTCACTATTTTAAAACAGACATTTCATTTTCTGTGACAATGATTCCACTTAGCAAATCTTAACCAAATTTTGAATTCTCTTACATCTTATGATGAAAATATACTTTCGAAATTCTATGTTGAATATGATAAAAATATGTGAAAGATATGTTTATAAAAATTTAATAATTATAACAATGTTTACACTGTCATTATTTTAAAACAGACATTTCATTTTTTGCGATAATGATGACCACTTCACAAATCTTGACCAAATTTTAATTTGTCTAGTGTCTTACATTTTATGATGAAATGATCTAGTCTCTTACATTTTCATTATAAAATGTAAGAGATAGACAATTAATAGTAACCTTCTGAAATTCTGCATTGAATATGCTAAAAACATCGGAAAAATGTGTTAAGAAAATTTAAAAATTATAACAATTGAGAGTTTGTGCTCTTATTATTATAAAACAAACATTTCTTTTCTGTAACATTCTTCTCAATGATGACCACTTAATCAAATCTTAACCAAATTTTTAATTATCTAGTCTCTTATAGTTTATTTTCAAAACTCTACATTGAATATATAAAGCATCAGAAAATGTGTTATAAAAATTTAATAATTATAACAATATTTATGCTCTCACTATATTAAAACAGACATTTCATTTTCTATGTAACATTCTTCACAACGATGAACAACCACAGAACATTTTTCATCAATTAAACAGCAATAGTTAAATAAACCAGAAAGCATTCAGAGCTCAGTTAATGAATGACCACATCAAAAGAGACGAAAGAACCCATCCCAAGCACTAGGTGCACACTGGAAAACGTAACTAATAAAGATACACTTTTGTGTTAATAGGACGCCATGTCCCTAACCGCGCCAGTCAAAATATGAAATCGGTATATACTGTCTTAATGGAAATAGTTCATCGCTTTAGGGCGTAACCACTTCGTAGTTTACTTCCTGTCCTAAATAATGATGCAGCTGTCTAAGCAGAAGATTCTTTTTTTGTTCCGTTTTTGTGTTTTCTTTTTCTTTCTTTCTTTCTTTCTTTCTTTCTTTTTTGTTCTATCTCTTCTCTTTCTTCCTGGTTTCCGTGATCACGTGAGTTCATCAAGTGAAAGTTAAGTGGCCAGACAGTTATGTATTTGGTACAATGTGTTGTTGAAATTTTAAACTTGCAAATCAGGTATTTGTTTTGAGAATAAAGAGAATAGTGAACAAAATAACCAATATTTAAATATAAAATGTAATTTTTTTTTTTTATATATTTGGTTTTATTTGGTTTTTAGATAATAATGATAATTATTATTTTTACTTTTTAATAACTTAAAAAAAAAAATATTTTCAAATTAGTTTTATTTAAATTTATAATACTTAATCGATAAATTCATTGTATTGACAATATAAATAAATAAATAAATGTTTAATAGTTAACAATATTTACATATAAAAACAGCATTAATAAAAATTATGTAATTATAATAAATAATTATATAACTATATAATAATTATATAATTTATTATAATTACATAGTAAATATATAATTATAATAAACAATTTTTGAATGCCTCAATAGCAATTATTTCAAACTTTTATGCTGTTAAATTGTATTTGTCAATGAAAACAAATCTGAATGAACTTATATTTGCAGGATTTGTAAGAGAATTTATATGCAATCTTTCATATATATATATTATATATACTTATATATACATATATATATACATATATACTATATATATATTATATATACTATATATATATATATATATATATATATATACTATATATATATATATATATATATATATATATATATATACTATATATACACTATATATAAATTATATGCATTATATATTGAAGGTTTAAACTTTATATGTGAACTTCTCCAGTGATTTGAAGCTAACTCAAAAGTGTGTAGTTATTAACATTTAATTTAATAATCTAAATAATAACATATAACAATAATCATTTGAATCTTCTACCGATAATCATTTCATTCTTTAACTAATAATGTATTCAAATTATTCTCGTTATATTTATAGAATGTTAACACTATTTTTTACAGAATATTTAAGTAACAAACTTTTGTTTTGTACAGACAAAAAAAAAAAAAAAAAAAAAAAAAATAAAGAATTAAAACAAAAGTTTAAAATCAAAAAATCTCTACTTAATCACCGAATTGTATTAAAAATTAAAAATACTCTATTGGGCTTAAAATAAACATTTTTATTTCTGAAAGCTCATTAAAAGATCGTTCTTTCGAGGAAGCATATGCCAAGTAACATCTGATAATTCCCGCAAAGGAAGTTTTCAAAAAAGATCTGCAATAATTTTAATGAGTATTTCCGCAGAAAAATACCCAAATTATTGCCTTTGTTTTAATTTTAATGTGGGCAGCAAGTGTGACAGCTTTTATTAGTCAGTTAGTAAGCTATTGGACATGCTCACTGATTTTGAGCCTGAAACTTACCTTTTATAATCTTAATAGAAAAGGATAAACGATTGCAATAGAATTAATTTTTAATAGAAAGAAGATTGCTCAGTTAAGTATGCATCTCAATGACGAACTCTGTAGGTTGAGCTCTCCATTTAACCAATTTTACATCAGATGCTAAAAATTTAATCAGATATTAAATTAAAATAAAAATTGAAATATTAATTTTCCTTCGATATGAATAATCAAGCATTTTCAATT
Source organism: Caerostris extrusa (assembly GCA_021605095.1). Taxonomy (NCBI): domain Eukaryota; kingdom Metazoa; phylum Arthropoda; class Arachnida; order Araneae; family Araneidae; genus Caerostris; species Caerostris extrusa. The sequence goes on along the minus strand of BPLR01006899.1, from coordinate 34,513 downwards.
CTAAAAGAAAATGAAATTTTCCCAATATATTACAATGTATTATATCTAATATTTTATCTAATGTAAATTTATATAAATATTTATTTTTTACAATTCCTATCAAAAGTATTCATTTTAATAAAAATATTTAAAATTAATAAGAATTAAAATCAACTAATATAATATTAAGGCTAATTAATGAGTAATTTATCAGAAAATCATTTTCAAAATATTGTTATCTCATAGTTTAAAAAAAGTTTTTAATTGCTAAACATATTATTATTTTATATTTAAAACTCAGAATGTTTACAATAAAATAAGTGATATTAATTATAATACGTCATTTTATCTCAAATTTTATCGTAAATCTTATTTTTACATATTGTAAATAACCAAAATTTATTATTGCATTTATAAATTGTGAAAAAAATTCATAACCTACACTTTCCCGTAATTCTATTTCAATTTCTTATAAGCATTCAAGTATTAGTATTCTATAATATATTTAAAGATTTATCAATCTGCTATGTATATTAAAATACAAAGCAATTTAAATTTTTCAATACTTTTAATAATAATTTAATTTTAAAAAATCGTTATTTTTTTAATTACTTTAAAAATTTATGGCGATAAAAATAACTTAAACTTTTGTATTATAAACTTATATATATATTTTAAAAATTATTATTGCCAAGTTTTACTATAAAATTTCTTTTTTTCAAAACCTACTTTGAAAAAAATAATTATTTTAAGTAATTTTTTTCAAAAAAAAAAAAATGAAAATATAAATTTAAAAATAAGTAACGTATATTTTAATATTCATAATATTATAAACTTATATAAATTTTATAATTTAATATTCTAATCTTAAAATATTATTAACTTATATAAAAAATTATTATTGCCAAGTCTTACTATACAATTACATTTTTTTTCAAAAACTTACTTTGAAAAAAGGATTATTTTTAAGTAATTTTTTCAAAAAATCGAAAGCATTAATTTAAAAATTATGTAATAAATATTTTTATACAATTCATAAAATTTATAAAATGGAGTTTATAATAAACAAGACGAGACAAGTTTATATTAAACTTGTATATATTTTATAATTTAATATTAGAAATTTATTAATATTAGAAACTTATATCTATATCTATCTATATATATATATTATAAAATTATTAAAGTCTTAGAATAAAATTTCCTTTTTTCAAAACTTACTTTGAAAAATTATTTTTAAGTAATTTTTTCAAAAAAATCGAAAGCATAAATTTAAAAAAAAATATGTAACAAATATTTTAACACAATGCATACCTATTAAACATATATACTAGTAAAAATGTAATACATTACAATTTAAGCCAAAATAAGATGTCACTCACCAGGGGCATGAACAAAAAAAAATTGGCAGGCGAATCCAATGGCTGGTCCTATGGGTTTCTTTTAGAACTTTTCCAATGCAATGGAGATCCAACTGCACACCCATGTTAATGTAATTAAATGCAACAAGAGCTGCCATCGCTGCCGTCACCAAGTTAATCATCAGGGATGGAGCCTGATGACAGTCACTGTCAAGGCGAAGTCCTTTGCACTTTGAAAAGACCCTAAAAGCGATTGATTCGTTCTTGCTGCCACACATCCTTTGGGAGCCGGCTGGAGACCGACTTTCACTTTTTTTGTATATCCTAAGAAGACACCTTTCACTGTGAAAGAAAAGTTCTTCGGCTCATCTCTGAGATCGTATACATTCTGGATAAGATGAGTTTACGATTTCCAATATCGCGCTGTCTTCGGAAAGGGCGTAAACTTGAAAATCTCCACTAAAGTCACGAATTGGGTTTGCCAGAATAGGATCTGTTGAATTTTGCCACGTGATTCCGAATGAGACATGTCTCATCTCGCCTTCTACAACAGCATTTAGTTCCAAAGGATAAAATTCAATCCTCGGAATAGAAAAAGTCGTTTTTACATGAGGTGTACCGATTTCTGCAGCACCATATGTGTAATTTACCAGTAGAAGGAAACATACTAAAATCCTGACCGCCATTTCGATAAGTAAGTCCGACAATGCCAAAAACCTGAAATTTGTTTTTAAAAAAGTTAGAAACAGGCAGCATACTTTTAGACACAACTATCCAAATATATACTTTTTCAGCCTATGAATTATGCTGGGAGACTATCATTTTTGCTGCATCGTTGGCACTGTTACAATACAAACTTTGAGCAAATGCAAACTAGAAACACTTTGGCAAAGGCTAATATATATTTTTTTTATTTATTTCACAATGACGTAGCTCATGATACACACCCCTGAGTGAATAATGCCACTTTCTGAATAGCTGCCAATAAGCGTTAATCCAAATTTGAATACTCTTTCATGGAAAAATACGTGAAGTGTGAAGAGTTACCGCCACTCATCCATTGGTCGAAAATCTGAACACAACTGCATAACAAGGGCACAGTGGAAGGACACGCCGATTCCAAAAAATTATTTATTTATTTCTGGTAACATTACTCGGTAAAATTGACAGGCACAATAGAATATTTGATTGTTAGAACAACAATAACAAAGCAGAAGAAAACAAAAACAAAAAAAAAAAAAAATGATATACGAGTTCCAGTTAAAACATTTCACATTTCATTCACAAGAGAATATTTACCTTCCGCTCTTTGTGAAAATACCTTTCTGGATTTTTGTCCATCTAAAAGTTTGAAATAGAATAATTTGTTTTTAACAAATTAATATTTTTAAAAAGAAATTCTTAATTGCAAGAAGTCAATTAAACATCTTGATCGGCTGCTTTCAGTAAAGATATGCTGGGTGAAAATCTCTTAGAAGTCTTGTCAAAAAGTGAAAATTTGGATCTTCAAAAGTGAAATGCTGAAAATACTATGGCGAACGTTTTCCATCACCGGCAGCTGTTTCGTGCGTCTGAGAGAAAAGTTGAAAGGGCTGCTTTATCACGTGCGAAGGAGTAACTTTTTCTTGTTGGGAAACGTTTAGAGGGTTGTTTTTTTTTTATTGTTTTTACCACACTCGTGTGAAGAGAAGGAAGAACAGGTTGGCTGTGTTCCACATTGGCGACCAGTACGGCGTTTTCCTTGGCAATGAAAGGCTTTATAAGCTTTCATTCACTGAAGGATATATTCCTTCTCTTACTTAAACTAATTCCGGGTTTGTTTTTTTTATCTTAAAGCTTCTTTTATTCAAATCATTTATTCTTCCTAATCGCTTATTATTATAACTTTAGTTGTTATAATATCTATTTACTTGAGATACAACCAAATTTAATAACTTTTATTAATATGACTTTATGGTTATTGTGGACTTTTAGACTAAAATTGCATAAGCACTCAAAAAGACCACATCGCTTCAAAAAAATAATTTAATCAAAGTAATTAATTTTTACTAGCGTAAAACAGTTAGTTAACATAGTAATACAGTAACACAGTTGTTTTTTTTTTAAAAAAAAACATTTATCTCTATACTTTAAATACTGTAGAATATAGAAAAATATTTAAATGAAAAAGCTAAAATAATTATAATAAAAATTAACATTTACTTTTATTCTACCATTTTTTATTGAAATTCGTCTTTTTTTACATTTTGAATCATGATGAATTTTAATTACCTGAGTAATGATAAAAAAGAAATAAAATAATTTTAAATCTTAGCAATTTTTATAAAATCACTTATAAATATGTACCTGGGACTATCTAACCAAATATTTCTAGATAATATTAAATTACACTATTTCCAAAAAATTAATTTATAATTTTTTTTTTCACCAAAATAATAATTTTAATTATTTTTAACTAATTTCAGTACATAATATTGAAAAACACACATTATAATAAATATAAATTCTGGTGATAACAAATTCTTTTCAAAATACATGGAGTATTTATTCATTTATTTCATTGATCCATTGTAGTAAGGCCATGATTAATAATTGATAAAAGGTCATAATTAATCTAATAAAAGTTTAAATTTATATTAATATTATAAGAGTTAAGAAAATAATTTAATTGAAGTTAATTCCATGATATTGTTTACTGAACGAAAATATATATGAAATGAAATAAAAAATAATATAGCCATTTTAAAACTTCCGATAAAAGAAACATTTTTTTTTTTTTTTAAAAATATCTTTTATTATCTCAAAAAATTATTTCTAATTACAATCATAAATAAATATCTAAATTTATTATCACATAAAGAGTTCCATAGTTTATCTTGCAATATTTTTGCAATTATTGCAGAAAAAAAATCTTTAATGGAAGTCTGGAAAGCATGAAATCTAATAAATTAGACATGGCATTCGGAAGAACATTACTTGCATTCAATAAAAAAAATGGCAAAACCTTTTAGCATGACACATTGCAATTGAACAAGTGACTATCGAAATATATATGCGACATCGAATAAATAAAGCGATAATAAATTGGAAACGAATAATGAGCAATTTTATTCGATTTATCTTTCAACAATCTTGTGAAAGATTTGCCTTCATATCAAAATAAATAGCACTGTATTTATCTCAGAATGCTTGATTTCACGGTATTCAATTTTCCAGACTGTTCTTAACCTTTTTTTGCATAAATCAGTAATATTGATATAACATCATTCATTCAACAACATCATCATAAGATTCAACAACATCATCTGAGCAACGACAGATAGTACTGACTACATCCTATTAGTACTGATTCGGACTCGAATAACGAGCCAGTATATCCAACTTCTTCAATTTTGGATCGTAATGAACACTTTCTCTATCTTCTGGGGGATTTGTTTCTACAGCAAAATAAGTTTTTTGAACAGTATCGATCTTGGGATCTGCAATCTGTCCCGTACTCCTCCTGCTTTCCCGGCTGCTCGTTATTTTCCTGCGAATTCTTGTGTATATAAGCAATATCCACATGGGAATTCCCGTTAACATCAACTGAGCAACAACAGGAACGGAAGACAAATCAGCACTTGGTTGCGGAAGTGTCAACAGCAACAGCACAAAGGCCACTGCTGGATTTTGGAAAGCAGTTTCTATAGAAATGGCAATGATTTGAGCCCTCTCCAGGCGAAACAACCAGGACACCAGGGCGCCGAAACAGTAGCCGCCCCAAGCTATGCTGAGTCCAGCGACAACCACTCGCCATGTAAATAAATAGAAGACGAATCTGTTGACATATGAAGCAAGGGTTATTCCAAAGAGGACACAGAAAATGGTAAAAGGTTTGATGATCTTCATGGAAATTCTGGTCAACTTTGGTGAATACCTTTTGATTATCAACCCTATTACAATGGGGAATGTTAATAGGACAAGAGATCCTGCCATGTTCAGATAGGGAATTGTTGCTTCATTGTCTCTGAACAAGGATGCTCCTAGTGTAAAAATCCATAATGGCATCATACCTAAAAAAAAAAAAAAAGGCAATGAAATTTTATAATCTTAAATAAATATTTCAGAGATCTGGAAGGACATAATGGTTTGCGAGTTAAGTTAAGATTTGAAGATACTCAATCTGAAATCCGATAATCAAACAGTACATCAAGTCGATTATGGACAAGTTAAATAATCTGTAAGACAGAAAGTTATTCGACCTTAGAGGGACATTCTTTCTGAATAGATAAACTTCGGATGCCCACTCAGAATTTTTGTGATTGATGTGTAAACGAGTATTCCTCCACAGAGAAAAAAAGTTAGGGATTCTAATGGCTCAGTTGTCTGAATTTAATTTGTCTGATAACTAACTATACGTTAGATAATAATGAATACAAATAAATTAAAACGTTAGATTTTTTGAGACAATGAAATGAGTTTAAAACTCATATCAGCATATGTAAAATTGTGAAATCTTATATAAAGCTTTTTAACTATTTTTTTTTTTAAGAAAACCTTTGAAATACACTATTCAAAATTAAGTGAAATTGCATATTTTATCGATTTTCTCAAAAAAAAAAAAAAAAAATACCCTAACTAAAGATTAAACGTATGCTTTCAAATAAAGCAGAAAATAGCTGATGTCTAATACATAAGTATGTGTAACAATATTTCAAATACATTATAATTTTATGTTGGAAAGAAAATTCTTAAAGTTTGTAAATATTAATTGTCATTATTATACTAGGTACACTCTGGATTCAGTATACGCTATATTATATTTAACTGATTTACATTTTTAGGAAACATATCAATGGAAGCTGAAAATCGGGGTTCAAGAAAATTCCACGTGAAAGAGGTTCAATTTATTTCACAACCATAATCTTCTTAAATAACAACATAATACAGTTTCAGCTTTCAAATAAGTAAATAAATAAAATTAATAATTAAAATATTTTTTTAATATTTGTTTACTCGCCATATCAGATAAAAACATTTCTCAATATTAAAGATTTTGAAATTCAAAAATACTGACACACATACAACCATTACACAATATAAACAAATACTTCAATTTCATTTTACAAACCATTATATCATTGTTATTTTTAATTTCAATTTCATGAGTTACACTGAACCTATAATTTAGTTGCAGGCAATTTTTGTAGTTAATAAATGATAAAGACTAGTAAATTAAAATCCTCAGTTAAAAGAATTTTTGCTTAAAGTGTAAGCAACTTGTAACATGGAGGTAACATTTCTATCGCCAATAAAGGCGTCTACCAGTTAATCACATAAAATATATGATTTGGTTACGACTTCGAATTCATTCAACAAACAATAATTGTTTCTCGATCCCTAAAACTTGACGTCCTTGTTTATCTTAAAGAGTGTGGCATGAAATGCCACTGAGGTAAACAAAAATGGCCACATAATTTGAAAAGAAGAAGGTGCGAACTTCCAAATGCCACCCTTAAAGGGCGCGTGTTCAATATTACGGTGGAACAACTTCACCCCCATCATTCCTAAAACTGTAAAGGAGTATTTCAACTCTAGGATGGGATGTGGCACCAACCACCGGTACGTTAAACCAAAAACGCTTTATAATCATCGTTTCGAATACATAAAGTTAAAGTTTAGACTGTAAATCAAGCCAATAATTAAAAATATATTTAATAGTTTCATATGAACTTCTATAGGATACTCATGATATTTGAATTTCTAACCTCGTTGCATTCTTGAGTTCAAAATGGCCGCTGAAGAAGATTCTTTATGAAGCAATTTTATATTGATTAATGCTCGCATATCAATCTTGCAATTTTGTTGATTTCAATTAATAAAAATAAATAGTTTACAAAAATTATAAAACACGCTTTTAGAGTTAATCAAACTAAAAAGTAAAAAAATAATTGTTAACATAAGAATAAAATGACTGACGAGAAAAGGAATGTCACTGTTCTAAAAGCGTGGGGTGCTCGATATCAATCGTTATAATTTTCACCAGTTTCATTCCGAAATGCAGAGTTAGTTTAAAAATGTCATTCAAAGCAACCCCACGCTTTTAGAACAGTGACATTCATTTTCTCGTCAGTCATTTTATTCTTATGTTAACAATTATTTTTTACTTTTTAGTTTGATTAACTCTAAAAGCGTGTTTTTAAGTGTTTTTAAACTATAATATTTAAATGAGGTCTCGGTACGCAGGAGTGGAACTATAGTTCTTACAATAATGTAATTGTGAGTAAAACAAAGGCTAAATGCGAATAGTCCGTTGTGCCACTGTCCCACGTAGGTTTGAATGTCTTTACTGAATACTTTCATTCTACATGGGTTAAATTGATCTTCATAAGTTAAAATAAAATCTCTAATCCTGGCGATCCTAATCATGATGAGATAATAAACTTATTAAAATATTTTAGTGTCGTCGGTCATTGATAAGTCTACAACGTTTAAATTAAATCTGATCGCTTAAAGTAGGGCAAAATCGAGCCCAAAGAGTCAGTTACAAACAAACATACAGGTGAAACTAATATAATCAATTGTTTTCTTTCTGAAAGATGCCTGTAAATGTTTCTTTGCAGCTTAAATAGTGTATATGAGGAGAAACAGATCTCAGGGGAAAAAGTCAGTTACATACATACAAACATACAAACATACAGGTGAAGCTAATAAAAGCGTATTAAAATAGAATACTTTCAGCATACCTAGTGCTGCAACGGTGCTGATGAAGGTCATGGTGATGCTCAAATTGACGTCCCCGTTGAAGAGAAGCGTCCAAAAATTGCTCATGCTACCACCAGGAGAGCATCCTAGAGTAAACAGTCCTAACCTTAGGCTGTCGTCATAAAATAAAACATAGCTGATCCCATAAGAGGCCTGCAAGACAGAAATAAAAATTAATTTCGATAATTCAGCAAAAGAAATAATTTCTCACTCGATTAAAAAAAATTATTCAATTAAGATTTACAAACTTCTAGAATAGATAGAATACTCGACGATACTCATTTATACCAGACGATACTCGAAGTCACTTAGCCTGATCGGAAATGCTTTCCTTAGGCGGTAGATGGCATTGCATGAGTAGGAGTTCAGAGCGTTCTCGCATAAAGAGAAAGATGCTGATTGCACACCAAAACTAAATTTCGTATTGCCTTCAGAAAACTCTACCCACTTATAAATAGAAATTCTACCATGACCAGGGATAACAAAATTCTTCTTTTATACGGTTATGCTTCGCCCAATTCTCACATACGCTTGCCCGGTCTGGTCCTATGCAGCTAAATCTAATTTAAAAACACTTGAAACGTTACAAAATATCACTATCCGCCAAATGACCTCTGCTAAATGGTTCATGCGCAATTCTGATATCCATAAAGCTATTAACATTCCTTCCTTAAAAGATTTTCTTAAATACGTCTTCGTTAAATTTTTTGACACGCTTGTTAATCATGAAAATACTGCAATCAGGAGATTGACTCTTAGTTTCCCAATAATGATTTAAAACATCCGCGCAGTTTAATTTCTATTTTTATTTTTTATTTGTTTATGATTGTCAATTAAATTTTCATTATTATATTTATAAATATATTCTGAGCAATTTTCATTGTTTCAACTGTATTTACCCTGTCCTATCGGAGATGGAGCCCCCAGGGGCTAAATAGCTCCAAAAGAATACATCAATCAATCAATCAGAAGTAATATGTGGTCTCATCATACGAATGCGGAAATAGCGGATATGTATCTGACTTACGGGGCTGCATAGTGCAATAGATGAATCGTACAGTGTTTGTATTCGAAACGTTATCCTTTGAGGATACCTCCACTCATAGCATCTTTAGATCAGTGGCTACCTGTGAAGATTTACTTCCAGGTAGCTCTCTTGATGCATCCAATTTACTTAGAAGAAATAAAATATTTCTTTTAATTTATATACATATAATCCAATCTGTCATATGTCAAATGAAAAATTGAAATTAACCATGTAATGTGATAAAACTTGATTTGTTAGTATCGTGTCTTTTTGTAAAACTGCCCAATAGGTTAAAATAAACGTTCATGGGCAGAAAGGCAGCTTTTTTTTCCAATTAAAAATTCCGCAATTAAATGTCTGAGAATAAAGAAAATTTCAAATAACAGAGGTATAAAAAAATAAAACTACAATCATTTAAGAAATATATTTTTTAAAAACCATATTGTATAACAATTTTGTGTGTGTGTGTGTGTGTGTAACGAATAATTTCAAAAATAATTTTTTTAGATACACTGCAGCTTATTTCATTCCTACCTCCTAATTAAGCTTAAAAAAAAAAAATTTCACTTGCTCATATTTCATTCATTTCATTGTCTGTTGCCACCATTCTATGTACAAATAATAATTATTTCTGTACAACTCAAGTTAGTGAAATATATAAAAAAGATTACTACTTTTAGAAATCGGTATATCATATTTATTTTAGATCTTTTTAAACATAATTTAAAAAAAAAAAATGTCACATTATTATTATTTTTTTTTTTTTTTTTTTTTTAATACTTGCATTTCAAAATTTGAGATTTTGATTCTGGATATAACAACGATCACGCTTTCGTTGTTAAATTTTTTATTATATATACATATAAATATATATATTTAATGAAAAATCTTGAATATATTTTTTTTTCTTTCTAATGCAGCTGGCAAACATTTAGACAGCTTTGTCTTGGATGCTTTAAGGCAAGCGCTGCACAGACGTTACTCACTTTGCATTACCCAGGGGGCGCGTGTAACTTGAAGATAAGCCACGGACGCGGAATAACAATGCCCCCGCAACGCTCTACGATCTTATTAGGACCGGGACCTATGGTTTAAAGTGGAGTCCGAACCACTACAAACATCCATGGCACCACCGGGACTCGAACCCAAAACCTGTGGTACGGGGCGCCATAGCGCTAGCCACTCGGCCATTCAGGCTCCAGAATCTTGAATATTGCAATATTTATTTTTGTAACAAACACATTTAATTTAGATTCATGATATACACGTTTGTTATATGAGATTGATTGAAATGTTCAAGGCAATTGAAAAATAAAATTAAGGTCAGAAAACTTATTTTAATTAAAACAAATATTTAATTAATATTAATATATTAATCAGAAATGTAATTTTTGTTTGATATATATATATATATTTTTTTTTACAATCGCATGGGTCTATATGAATTCAATTCTTATAGGTCCCCAAGATTGGCTAAATAATCAATGATAGGCTTAATAAAAGGGAAAGACGTCTTTGGGAAGACTTAAAGAACACCTCACTTATTCTGCATGTTATCTAGAATAAATCCCAGAAAGCAAGGTAGTGTCATAACCGATACAAGGCAACCGAATTCAGTTGTTTTTTTAAAATAATGACTGCAAATATGCTTGATATTTTCTCTTGGTGATTCTTTTAAACGTCAAACAAAAATTTGTTATAGAAAAATACATAAACAATTGATACTTAATATATAAAAACAGGACAATCGATCATACAATCAATTTTAAAAAACTAAAAGTATCTAAAATTTACAATTATTAAAAAAAAATAAATTCTTAATTTCGTTACAATAAATAATAATTTCATTTTCATTGCCCGACTCGTGGCTTAGTGGTAACGTGCGCCGCGTTTCAGCATTAGGGCTGAGGTTCAATCCGCTGGCGGCTTTGTTGTAGACACTGTTTCAAAAACGACCAGACTCGATGGCGTTTGGAATGTTCAGCCTCTTAACTCGTTAGTCGGATTATATGGTGGGAGTTTTCCGGATTTTCTCTCATCGATATATGCCCATGTGGGGTCGTTTCCCCTAAAAGGTTCTCCCGGAAGGTATTCTCCTTCAGCGACTCGGAGCCAAGTCAGACTTCTACCTACAGGTGCTCCATCACATATCACATCCTTTTTCCTCCATCCATAAATAGTCTACTCATGAGATGTCCGTCCCGCACTGCCGGACACTCAGGATTAGACACCACCACAACATTTTCAATCATTAAACTTTCTTCGTTTCAATTATTATAGTTTCATTGCAGTTATTAAAGTTTCAGTTATAATTGCAGTTTGTATATTAATTTCTTTCAAAGCTGATTTGCATCTTTGTTCTTTAAAATCATTGTTTAAATGTCTGGTTTTTTTGTATTAAAACTTAATTCATTCTGTTTCAAAACTGAAAATTTGAATTTTTTCTTCTGATATAGTTATAGTACCTAATTAGCTTTAGAACATCGTAACATTAGGTAATATTTAAGCCGTCTAAAATAATTATTTTCAGTAGTTTAAAGATTTGATCGACATTCGTAATTTATGTAAACAGCATTGTTTTCACAACCATTTTTTCTTTCACGGCTGATTTCACTCCAGTGTGAATGCGAAGGCCAGAAAACGATACGTCATTTGTCCGTTATTCATTCGAAAACGTTATTCAAACGAAAGATAAGGATTGCATTGTCGTTTGTTCACTCACACCTTTTGTTTGAGATAGATATGAAAAGTGATGCAAAGGGAAATGAAAATGAAGATTAAAAATATTCATAAAAATGGTATTAGAGGAGAAAAGCACGATTGAAAATCTTGATTTTACATTTTTTTTTTTTTAATCCATGAAAAAATAATAAAAGGGTAATGATATTTTCTTAAAACTTATTTCACTTGTTTTTTCAATTCCTTCTATTAGCTCACACTCTTCCTATATACACTCAAGAGCCAAAACATTATGACCACCTGTCAATAACGAGTTGGCCCACCTTTGACGCGCAACACAGCTTCAACCCGCCTTGGCATGGATTAATACCACCACTTAATAACAGTTAAATACCACTTTCCACCTGATCACGTGCCTTGCACGTCATCCAGGCGAGTTCATTGCAAAATGTAGGGGTGGTCATAATGTTTTGGCTCTTGAGTGTATATCTTGTTCAAATTTTCAACCACTCATAAAATACTTTTTATTCATCCACTCAAGCTTAAATACATTTTTTTTTTAACTTGTAGTGGATGACACTTGATGTTAATACAGTTTTTCAAATATTAATTCAGTAATTAAATTTAATTAATTAATTTTAGTTTTTCTTAGATTTAAATTGCATATAGATGGTGCCAGATAAACTTATGAAAATTATTTATAAAGGACTTTCTGCAATCGAGTGAAAAAAAGTAGGAATTGACTTTAAATTTTTTTTTTTATATTACTTGTTTATTATTATGTGTGTTTGTTTCCTCAAATATTTGAAATAGATTTTAATTGCATATTCTAATCAACAATTGCAATAATATATTTCGTAGGAAAAAAAACTAGATTTAACTACATGTAATTCTAATCAGCCTTTTTTTTTAATCAATTACAAAAAGAAAGGGGTGAATAACCTTTTCATATCATAAAAGAAAGCATATATGAGTGAGAAAATGTTTTATTGCACACTTGTCTTTAATAAAAGGACAATTGTGTCAAAAAATGTTAAATAAAATTTAATTTAAATTTTTTTAAATTTAGTAATTAATTAAATTAATTATTACTGTATTTTTTCCTAATTTTTTTTAATTTAAAAAAAATCTTATAAACATTCTTTTATAATTAAAATATTACATAAAAATATTTTATTAAATGGCTATTTAACATTGAAAATCAATTCATATTCATATCTAGCTTACTACAAGACAATTTAAATAATTCACTCTATAATATAAAGAAATAAACAAATATAGAAATGTTAACAAAAAATTAAATGTACATGCTGTTTTACTTTTAGTTTAATTCTTACAATGAAAACCAGCAACAAGTTTTGATTTTGTTTTACAAAATTAAATTATAGTAGTAGTTAGTAAAGACTATATTACAAATTGAAGTTGCAAAATAAACTTTTCGTTGTTTACTGATGTGTGTGTCTACCGATAGATGGCGCCTAATGATATATCGGAATTTTCGATATTTTCATAAAATGTTATCTATGTTCTGATGACTAAAAAATAAAAATATAAACTTTTAAAATTGAATAAAAGTTAATAAATTGTGTTGTGTGTTCAGAAATAGGAATATAAATAAAATACAATTATTAAGTCATTTTCTTTACTAACATATTTCGTATTCGATAGAATAAATGCATTTATATACTATGGAATAGGATTTCACAATTCAGTAGTCAAGAATAATGAAAATTACGCTTAGAAAAGAACCTTAATTAATATTTGAAAAGACGTTCTATTATTAAATATACAAAATAATTAAATGCATTCAATAATTTTAAAGAATCATTATTGATAATTTAACTTACGGAAACTTATCATGTTATCTATAAATATCAGAAAGTTCATAGTCTAATTTTTTTTTTTATTTAAATAAAAGAAAATCTCAATATTTAATTAGAGTAGCTCATAAAATTAAATTAAATTTTCAAAAATTTAAAAACACAACTTTATCTAACTTGCAATAAAAATAATTTAACTAAAGTAATAATAAATTCTTTATTTAAAATTTAAATATCACTTTTCGATAAATAATTTACATATGATTTTTATTTACAAATATATCATAGAGAAGAATTTTACATCACATTTTAATTAATATTTTACTTTTTCAAAATTTATTTTTAATTCTATGTGCAGCAGTAATTTATTAATCAATTTTTTTTTTTTTATTATATCGTAATTTATCATCCTTTTTGTTTTCCATTTTGAACAATTATATCTGGGAAATTCAACAATTAATGTATTTTACTTTACTTATGATAATTTGCGTGGTTTTACAGCAAAATACACAGATTAACCACTATATATATGCTATAATTCTAATGATATAATTATAAATAATTTAAATCTTAAATTTAAAATGTTATAAATTTTCAAAATTAAGAGATTCGAGTTAAACGATTCATTATCAACCTAGAGAGAATCCAATCTATCAAAGATTCATTAAAAACCCAGATATGTATCAATTATACATAAATCGCGGTAATGATGGTTAACTCGCCACTTTTTTATGTTAAATACTTTTTCATTTACATTTGGTGGTAGTAATAAATTATCTTTGCTTATAAACACAAAATAAATTTTACTTACCAAAGGCATGAATAAGAACTGGCAAAAAAATCCAATAGCAGGTCCAATAGGCCTCCTTAAGCATTGTTTTATGCTTTCGATATCTAACTGAACGCCCATGTTGATGAAATTGAAAGCAACTAAAGCTGCAAAAACACCTGTCACGCTGTTGACAAGTATTGAAGGCGGCCTGATGACACTTACTGACAAATCGAAATCCTTCGAACTTTCTTCAGTTGACGAAGTAAGTTCTTCATCTTTCCCAATTCGACATCCTTTTGAAGTTGTTTTCAAGTTCACTTTGATATTTGTGTATCCTAAAAATACACCCTTGACCGTAAATGAAAAGTTGCCAGTGTCCTCATTATAACCAATACACTCCGAGTAAGATGAGTTCACCAACTGCAATATCTCAGGATCTTCTGAAAAGATGGTAATGTTGAAGCCCATCGAAAACTCACCTGTGGAATATGCTGTAGTTATATTGGTGTTGTTTCTCCAGTTGATTTCAAATAAGACATCATGTTCTTCATTTTCCTGTACACCTAGTAGTTCTGATGGATAAAACTTAACTGTCGGTATCAAATCTTGCGATGGAATATTGCTTCCAGTAACTTTATTCACACATACCAAGCACATAAAGAGATATACAACAGTTCTAAAAGCCATTTCTTCACTCAATTAGGAATCACCAAAGAAATTGCACTATTATATAGTTTTTAAAAACCATCGTTGTCACTTTTATTACTTCCTTTTGCTGAGGACTATGACTTTGATACAATCACCAAGACTGATTTTACCATTTTTCTTCCGAAATTGGAACTCCGAATTTGAAAAAAACTGAACGCCGTTGAAACTTTTACATTTATTAATTTCCTAAATTAAAAACATTGGTTTTTCATTTTGAGAAACTGAAAACTGTAATTTTCTGAAAATGTAGCAGTTCTTATTTCTGGTATAAATCACCCGCTGCAAAAAGTAATCCTGAACACACTCCATGGTTCAAAATGAGAAAATATTTCCTGTTTGGAAAAAAAAGGAAAATGAATATATCTTATCCTTCATTATTATCTCTATTATTACATCACGCAGACATAATGATAAGTTCTTCGATTCTAAAAAAACAAATTTTGACGTACCTCGAAAATAAGTAGATACAAGCAGTTTAAATTATCTTCAAAAAATTTAATTACCATCAACATATATTTAGTGACTTCATACCAATCAAATACTTATGAAATCTACATCGCAATGAAAGGTCTGCCTTACTGTGAGTGATGTCTTCTGATTTCAAAAATTTTAGCACGTTGTCAGATAAGATAACTTGATGACGCTTAAAAGGGAAGTACTTGGAGCTCTGCGAGAATGTAGTAATCTAAATTTTAGAGGAAATGGTAAGCGTGGAATACCGAATCTCCTGATTTAAATTGAAATCTTACAGTTTATCTCTTGACTTCTATTTTTGAAAAAGAGATATTACTTAATTTATTGCGTTAAATACAAAAATATATTAAATTTTTTTTTTTTTTTCACTATACTGGACATGCAAGAAAAAAAGTTTCCAATAAAATAAACATAGTAATAAATGAAACAGAAAGACTGATAAAATTTATTTCCTTAAGTAAAAGTTAAAAACAAAAATATATCTATTTACAAATTGATACTGTTTTCAAATACAGAATACTTATATCTGGGATTAATCGCCATTTATTTACAAATTATACAAGAATTAAAAGAAAGAAAAAAAAATCAATAATAGATATGTATTTTTGTAAATTGATAAATAATTCTTTTTTTTATAGTTGCTAATACAAAATCAAAAAACTTTTTTATGTCTTTTAAATACACGAAAAAATATATTCGTTTATGGGGAAAAAAAATATTAGTAAACAAACATTAAGTTTAAACAAGCATTAAATTTTTATTTTGGGTTATGGAATTTAAGTTTTCGTATTGAGAACCATTATTATGATAAAATATCGCAAGAGAATTACTTTTATAAAATTATAATTTTATAAAGAAAGATATTGTAAATCATTTTTTAAAAGTTTCTTACAAAATTAGCTTTTTTTTTTTACAATTAAAGACCAAATTTTTCTAAACAGATCTTTGTTGTATTTATAGTTCAACCAATATGATTAAAAATTTAAAAAAAAAAAAATAGTTTAATTTTTTTATATATATAATCCATATTTTTTAACCAATTAAATATTTTTTTACTGAGATTTGTTCAATTTTTCGATACATTTAATGTATCCATTATCATTAATTGTTCTCACCATGATTGTAACTGATATAGAACCTCATTTTCTAAATCCACTATCCAATCAGCATCCATCCATTTATCATCTAGAATAAGCAGTTTAAATGATACCGCCTGTGGATTTCTTTAATTTCATTATATTCCAATTGTACTATGCATCAATTTTTTTTTTTTCTTATCCACTGCAAGCATCTAAATAACTTCAAATAAATGTAAAAAAAAAAATAATAATAATAATTTAAAATATTGTAGATAATTAGATTTAAAAATTAAATTTTACAAATAAATTCAACAATGTTTAAAAGATTTATTAAAAAAAAAAAAAAAAAAACTAAACATTATAAACTTAAAAAAAGTGATAAAATAAATATTCAAATGCTAAATCAAAACTAAAATCAAAGCATCGGATAATAAAGACAGAATATAATTTGAGAAGTTTGATTTCGAAAAACATTTTAATAGCATCAAAAACGTTCTATATAAAGCTACTAGCTTCCATCAAAATCTTAACAAAATTAGGCAATGTACAACAACAAAAAAAAAATTTGAATAAAAATTGAATAAAAAAATTGAATTTATAAAAAATGCAATTTAAAAAATGAAAAAATAAATAAAAAAAAAAAAAACTCCTCTAACATAAAAGAGGAAATTTAAGACAACCCATGAAAATATTTTTAAAGATTCTAAAGTAACATACTGTAGAAACCTTAAAATTTACCATCTGAACTTGCCTGCTGTATTGTATTTTGATCCTGAAAAACAGAAGGGCATTACGCCCAATGAAATTAAATGTACTTTATACATAAATCTGTAAAACCAGCAAGCTGAGATAGAAAACTATTTACATAAAAAAAGAAATCTATATAGTTACAGTCACAAATATCACGTAAATAACCATCATGCAACATGCAATCATCAGCAACATTTAGAATTTTTTTGTGATTTTTATGAAAATACATCACATTTTACGATTCTACATACATTATTAATATTGGCCTTATAAAATTGAAGCAAATAAGATTATCACATTGAAAACAGATTTTTATATAGAATAATTTTAGATAATTAGTTTACATTAAGGTAATTTCCATTTTTACTCACAATTAAAGATGCTGAAAACAGTGATGTGGCTTGGAAAAAACCACAAAAAAAAGTTTATGGCAGTGAAGAACTGCAATTGAAGGATATCAGAATTGACGGGTTAGTTGGTTTGAAAGGAAAAATGCGCACAGTTGGCAGAATTCCAAAGAACGATAATAACCCGAGCTTTATAAGTCGTAATAAGTGCAAGTAAAAGCAGTTTCAGTACACTTAAAAAGAAGAATTGAGGCTCCATGCTTTTTTTTTTTTTTTTTTTTTTTAATATACTTGTAAGAATGTTTTAATTGTAAAATTTCCAAGATGAAAATGAAAGTCACTGAGCCAAATTTTCAAAATGTTTTTCAGTAAAAAGAATTGGTTTTATATTGATTATATTTATTATTGGTTTTATATTATTAAAGTTTTATATTGGACAATCTAGTGCAACTTTGCTAGAAATAATGTAAGAATAATTTTATTTTTTAAGAGGCGTTCAAAACAATTTTGCAACGATTTATAATGAAAAGTCTATTTATTCCTTATTTATTGTTTTTTATCATTTCATATCAGCGGCAATTTAGCCAGTCAAAAAAATTAGAAAAACAATATAAATATTCAAAATATAATGTCTGCATATATATCAAATGAACGTTAATGGTACATGAGGGACGAAAAGATTTCATACACAACTCCATATATGTACCAAATTCATCTTATGATGAGTTGATCGTGTGTATTGTTGTGGGAATTTTGAAATAAAGTAGTTCTCCAGCATTTTTATGTTAAAGTAATCTTTATTGAAAACAAAGTAATTAACCAAGTTGTCAATTTAAAGTCAATGTTCATGAATAACAAAATGTATTGTTTAATAATTTTAAATTACCTATGTAAGTTAAATTGTTTATGTAAGAGGATATTTTGGAACTTTATTTTAGCAGAATAAATTGCTTTCTTCAAATACGAAAAGAATATCTTAATTTCTGAAATATCAATTTTTAAGCCTGCAGTTTCATTATCAGTCACAGTAAAAGGTAACTTTTACTGTAACACTAAAAACTACGTATGAGAGAAAAATAAATTCTTCAAAATTTTTTTATCTGTTATTGAAATCGGTCTACAAAAAGAACTGAAATTTGTTCGTTAAACCTCCAATACGTCAATATTGTCGAGTCCGACATGTGCTGCCATCTACAATCTGAAAAGTACACTAAAAATGGTCGTTAATTTGAGGACCAGAAAGAAATTCATCCAACAATGGTCGGATTGGTTTTAACCATCTACACAGAGTATTTTCCACAAAAAAAAAAAAAAAAAAAAAAAAAAAAAAAAAAAAAAAAGAGAAAAGTTAAAGAATAATGTCGAACATCATGGAAATAAAACACAAAAGAAATATATTTAGTAACCCCTTGAAAAGATCAAATAAAGAATTTCTAAACTTACCTTTTCAGCTCTTTTAAATGAGATGTTAGATTATATCTCTTTTAAAAATATGTCTTGCTGTGAAAATTGATTCGTTTAAAAATATATATAACTTGTAAAATACAAAAAAAAAAAAAAAAAAAAAAAAAACTTTTCTTTGGAATAATAATAATAATAAAAATAAAATATTTAGAATAATTTCTTTTTAGATGTTTTGTTATTCTTATACTGGGCCTGATGGTTAGCGCTCGGTACCTCAGGTATCGGGTTCGAATCCCGGCGGAGCCATGGATGTTTGTAGTGGTTCGGAATCCACTTTAAACCGTAGGTCCTGGTCCTAATAGGATAGTAGAGTGTTGCGGGCGGCATTGTTATTCCGCGTCCGTGGCTTATCTTCTTCAAGTTACACGCGCCTCCTGGGTAGTGCAAAGTGAGTAACGTCTATGCAGCCCTCATAGCATAAAAAGATCGCGATCTCGCTTCCCAGCTGCATTAGAAAAAAAAAAAAAAGTTATTCTAATACTTGCAATTGTTCAAGCATGCACATCACTTATGTATATCCCCACTCTTCATTAACAGTTTTCGAAATACTAAAGCATATTAAAAAAAAAAAAAATCTTTCCTGCAGTTTCTTAAAAATATTTTCAAAATCTCTCTCCCCCTCTGTTATAGAATAAATATAAATGTAAATGCAATGTGTTTTTCATATCAATTTTTTTTAACCTTTCAAGATGAGTTAATAGTTTTTAAATTTTTTTCAATGCCAAAAAAATTAAGATGCAATTTCCACAATTAATAGTAATGCATATATGTAGTTTGATATATATATTTAGTTTGACTCAAATTTTAAAAGTAATAATTAAATTTTTTAAGTATTTTAAAAGAGTATCATTTAGCACAAAAATTAGAAAAGTATTAGTTCTGTAGAAAAAAAAAAAATTTACGTTGATCTATGACTATATGTTGCATATAAATGTAACGCATGTATAATAACAGTATCGAATTTTTACTTTCCGACATAATTATGTCTCCTACAAAAAATAAACATTTCAGTGTTTAATTATTATTATTTGTCATTATTATTGCAATATATTCTATTAAGTGCTCACAGTATATTCTATCATAAGAAATTGATTAAAAACATGATAGTAACATTTAATTCCATAAAATAAATGTTCTTTAATATAGTTTAGGGCTATCAATTAAAACATAATAAACTCAGACTGCAATTAATAAAATTGTTTTAACTTAGACCAAAAATTAGCAAATACACAGCCAAATATATGTATATATATATATATATTATATACAAGTCACAACACATCAAAAGTAAACTAATTTTCAATTTAAATTTCCCGGGCATATGGAATTTCAATTTTTTTTTTTTTTTTTTCTTCTTCTTTTTAGGTTGCTGGCACTGTCCTTGACGTCTGTGTGAAATTTGACGTCAAAATATTCATTAGTGTTTGAGTTACGCTTGGCTTTGTGAGACGCTAAAACTGATTCCGGCGATTTTTGAAATGTCTGAATTAATTGAGCAAAGAACTTACATTACATTTGCTTTGCGGAAACGTATAGAATGTTGCAGAAGGAATTCGGTGAGCATTCCTATATCGGAAAGAAATGTTTAGAAGTGGTATAAACAGTTAAAAGAACGCGTTGAAGACAAAGAGCCCTCTGGTCGACCATCGAAGCTCACGTCCAAAAAATTAAAGATCTGGTGCTTGCAAACCGTCGATTTACAATTAGAGGCCTTGCTGCTGATGTCGGAATTTCACAAGGATCGCTCAATTCTATTTTTGGCCTCAAATCTTGATTGATACCGAAAACACTGAATGCGCCAGCTCACACTGCATTGATTCTTCATGACGTTTTCGCCAAAAATGAAACCCATATCGTTCCAAAACCACCGTACAATTTCTGGCTATTCCCTAAACTCAAAAGAACACTCCGGTGACTCCGGCTTTGAAGGCCATCCCCTGCCGATGACTTTTTAGTATGCATTGAAGATTGAAAAAAGGTGACATAAGTGCATTGTGTGTGGAGGGGATTACTTTGAAGACGATGAACAAATTTGAAGTATAAATAAAGAATTTTTGAAAAAAAATCATTGGTCTTACTTTTTGGGCACAGTAGTAAATGGATATCAAACTACAATTATTAATTCTTATTTACACTTTTAGCAATTGTGGGCTCTCTAGTCATGTTTAAAGATAGAAATTATATATAAAAATTAATTTATAATTATGAGACTAATAAAATTAATTTTAGAAAGTATTAGTGAAATTAATAGAATAAAAATAACCAAGTTATTGTATAACTACAAATATTTAAAATCATAACTTAATTTTAGGAGTTAAAAGTTATATGTAGTTAATTTAAATCTAATTTCATACATAAATAAGAGGTTTGAAATGGATATTTATACATCATTCAGTGGTGATAATGTAGAATATAATCATAACTTTTATAATTATATTTTTTAAGAACCATAAACCATCTTCAATCACAAATTTGAGAGTAATATAAAGTGAATTCAACATTATTAGCAATGCAGAAGTACTGCAATAAATAACAAGACAGAATTTAAAAAGTTTTCCTCAACTGAATTCAACATCTCAGAAATGATTTAAATCTTAATTTGTTGAAACTTAAATTTCAAACTTACAAAAAATTTTATTCCTTTTTACACTTTCTTCTTAATTTAAGTTTCTATTTTTTTTTTTTTTTTTTTTCAAAAAGCTCAATATTGTCTAAATTTATTTATAAAAATTATTTATTATATGTACAATATAAAATTAAAGAAAAATTCATATATGTTTTATAAATAAAATAAAAATTGCTTCGATATTTTTTTTCAAAGGTAATCAATATTTTAAAAAAAGTACACGTCTTTATTTTAATTATGTCAATGATTTTTGCAGTAAATGTTTCAACAGATTTATCTTGATTTTGAAATTAATTTTAACCAGATAAATCTTTGTGTATGTGTGTGTAATCTGCTAACTCTATATAATTTCTAGTAAGATTTTTTAAAAATTTGTTCGAGAAGGACATGTTATAATTGTAAAAAGCTAATCATTGTAAGCTGAAAGCTATATGAATATTATAACTTTCTTTCCAAACTTTACTGGAAAAAAAATTCTTTTTTTTTGTAATGATGGTACCACAAAAATTAAACTAGCAGGAAGTATTTTCTTTCAATTTTTAAACAAACATCTAAACAGTTTAATTGGGATATTAATTTTTTTTTCCCCTTAATGCATTTCTTTCATTGTATGTTTCTATAATAGGAATTACCTTAAAACGTCATAAAATATGTTATAATATGCTAATTAAAAAAATTTGTGATTACATGACCACAAAAAAAGTAATGCTGCATCAGAATATCTTATATTAATTAGTATAAAGTGACTGGTCAATAAACATCAGTAGGCATGTAACTGAAAATGTGTATGCAGTTTCTGTAAGAAAAATTGTTTAATTAAATTTTGACATATTCAAGTTTTAGATATGAATATTTGATATCATTTATCTGATAAATTACAATTAGGTAAAATAGACTCACAAATGAATATTAAATCCAAATACAATAAAAAATTTTAAGGCATTTTTATAATAATAATAGGATAATTTTCTAAATCCCAAAAAATTATACGTAACATTTTATTTTCTGACAAATGAGAATTTTTAAGTTAAACCCTATATGTCTTGATTTTAATGTGATATATTGAAACCATTAAAAAAATATAATAAGTTCAATGCTGTAGTATAAGTGCTAGAAATTGCAAATTTGAAAGAAAAAAATTTTCATTAATACATGCTATAAATGGCGTTTTTTTACATTAAAATGTGAAGCCATTATAAAATAGTAGATAAAATATATAATATAAAAAGCAAATAAGCAAGCAGCAGTATCTCAAAATTACAGGAACATATGATTTATTATTGTCAATGAATGATCATTTTTATTCCAAAATACAAATGTCACTCTCTTCTTTTATTTCCAAAATTATCACCCAAGTATTGCAATTTCATTAAATGCTCAGCAACTATCATTTCTGCTGGACAAGGTGTAGTCAAAGCTTCTACAAATGCAGAAATATTTTAAAAATAATTTTGCCAAGCTGAATTTTTTTTTTTTTTTAAATCCGTATTCATGAAAATGAGCACACAACAAAATACTTTTACAGTAACTGGTTTTATTCACCGACTTGTAATGTTAACAAAATTTAACAGATTCAATACATCAATTACATAAAATCTTTTTTTAAACTCTAATAATATTTTGGTGAATATCATAAATGCTAGAATGCTATTTACATATGATTTTAAAAACATTTTTTATATTTTTTTACAAAAACAGCTATAGTGATGGAAAGTTAGTGCTATTTAAAATCCAGTAAACTTTTAGAATAAAATTAATGGTTAGTATAAAAATTATTCTTTATATCTATCTATGTTAACTATAAAATAGACAACAGAGCATGTCCATATTATTATATGCCCACAAAAACTAATAGTTTCTATATAAAAGCCAATTTTTGATAATTTCAAATGTTAAGAAATGCCATATTGGTTATAATCAACTGGTAAATGACAATTACCAAAAATATTATTATTAAATGCAGTAAGCATTTATTATTTAATTTGGCCCTACTGTTAGAAAACAAAAAACTCATGCATCTAAAAACATAATTTAAAATTAAAATCCAATGTTGATGATTAGATTATGTACATGAATTTCATTGGCATTTCTTAATGTAGCAAGCCATATTGATAAAAAAGTGATGGCTAAATATAAAAACCAACAAAGTGTAATGCTTTAAATAATTGTTAAAAATTATAACAGCAAAAGAGATAATCAGTTTCATATTGCGTAAAACGATAGGAAGAATTATATAAACCCAAAGTTAAAATTTTACAGAAAATAAGTAAGTATCAAATATGGATAAATTTTTGGAAACCTGTAGAAATTAAATGGTTTAAAAAAAAGTTAAGATGGGGGAAAAAAAAAAAAAAAAGAAGAATGAGACAAAATACAATAACAGTCAGATAGGAATAGGGATTGCAGTGAACTTGAATCAATATTCATGAAAATAGTGTTCCATCAAATTTTCCGCAATTTATTCAATTCTGCACAGACAATATATTTATTGTAAAAAAAAAGGTTATTATTTTATTTTAGTAATAATTGAAACAACAAATTTTCTTATCCTTATATCCCATGTATTAAAATTATGTTTAATAAAACTATGGTACTATATATATATATATATATGCCTTTTAATTTAATAAAAGGAAAATTATTTTACAACAGAGCAATATTTTTCAGGGTCATTCTATTTGAAGTAAAAATTTGAGATCCCCTGATTTAAGAGAAGAAATTCTATCAGCCATTCCTAATCTGACTACATATAAAAATAAGAAGAGGGATGGAGATGAGTCTAAGAATAGCATGATTTGTAAAAAGTAAATAAATAATAGAAGATGGAAGATGAAAATTGAGAAAAAAGAAGTTTTGTAAATAATTTAGTCAATATATTAACTAATTACAAATGAAAATTATCTTTAAAGAAATAACAGATAATTTAGATCAAAGATGATGCTTGCTACACATACAACAAAATATACTGATTAATAAAAAACAAATTCTTTCCTGTGGTGAATATAATAATTTGGTCAATCTCAGTATGGATTCTTTACATGTTAATGGATCAAATATATAACTGAAATAATAAATCTCATATAAAAATTACACTGTATTAGTAAAAAAAAATTAAGTACAATCAACTATTAAAATTCTATGTGCAGATGAAAAACACAAATAAGTTGTGATATTCAAAAAGAAGGGAATTCCAAAATTGAGGAGAGATAAAATTTACACATTAAATAGTTAATTAAAGTATTATGAATATTAACACTGTACAAAAATATATACGTGCACAGGTATGTTATCGATAAATTTTTCTACTGTATCTATCTTCAAACAAACAAGTGATGTGGCAGTATTTATACACTTATTAAAAAAAAAAATATTTGATAATCATGAGATCAACCCTTAAAAATTTTTAAGAATATTATATTTTCAGAGACATTTACCATACAGCAGTTTAATATAACAACAGCAGGGAAGAAAGATGAAGCAAGTTATTTAAAAATAAAGAAAGAAAAGAAAATATTTAACTACTGAGAAGTCATTTATTTTCTTAATATCTTTCATGTAACATTTGAATAAAATGCAATTATTTGGCAAACACTAAAATAACTGCACACTATGACAAAACACACTTTTAAATAAAAAATACACAAAACAAAAATGTCAAAATTCTAATAATGAGAACTACACAAAATGCCTTACTATTACAAATGCAAATTTAAAAAAAATGAATTTGTACTTTTTGTGTTGAGAGAAATGTAAAATGCATGAAAAGAATAAACATTTCTTGAAAACTGCAATAGCACAAAATTAAATAAACGACATAGGATATTTTTTTGAAATTTCTTTTACCAAAGCATAATTCCTACAGATCAGTAATGCAAAGACTGTGGGTTGCTGTATTTCCTTTAAGCTGCCCGACTCATCATGTATCAAGTCATTTAACTAATCAAGTAACATAAAAGCATTTTATTCAATGCTTTCTTATTTATTATAACCACAAAATATGAAATTTGTAAATAAGATATTAGCCTCACTGCACTGTTTTGAGATCTTTATACAAAAGATGTATTGTTGCTGGTTCTCAAAACATCACCTACCAGTTAATATATATATTTTTTCTTTTATATATTCTGCAAGTACCAAAAACATGCTTTTTACATTAAAATCGCACATGGAAGGGGGAAAAAATAGTTATGACAGCAGGTATAACATGTAGGCCATCTACATGATTATTCATTTACTATGGTCTGGTTATAGGTTGCATGTTATTTCTCAGAATATTCAAATCATTAGCTAACAGCAATTGCTATGGTATTAGCCATGAAATTAAATTAATAATAATTTCATTAAAGTTAGGAGATTTGATAATTGATTCATTTGTGAAACGAGCATTTTATTTTCACTCTTATGTTTGCAACAATTAATAATAATTCTTGGGAAAGGTATAAAAGAGATGGAACAAGTTTCTTTGGATCCATACAAATTTATGAACAAAACTATTCAATCCTGAATTATATACAAATAAAATAAAAATAATTCGACACATTAAATTTTAAGAATAAATTAACACATTTATAATTGTCGAAACACTTTACCAAATATTAAAACACTTGTTAAACATATTTCATGACATGTTCTTTTTTCACTTCATATATATACATACATCAATTATCAAGGTTTTTCATTTAGCCAGCTGTAAAATTCCATTAATTACAGACAACCCTTCATCGTCATACATCTGTGGATCCCTGCTATATGAATTCATATTTAAATCATTGATAGTATTCAAAAGTCACTAATAATAATTTGTAATACATATAAGAAAAGATAGTAAAACAAATTAACATTTCTTTATATATGACTGACAATTTAATTAGAATATAAAAATTTATTTGTTTCATAATGAGCAGATGTTTAAATAAGTAAACCTATATATTGCATATTATGGAGTAGAATAATAATTTTTAACTACGTAACTTAAAAAGTGACCATAAAATTTATATAAAGAATTTATATAACTGCCACTAATAGAATAAAGAATGTTTTTTTTTTGTATATTATAAAACCTTCTTTTTAATAATTGAATATATTTACAAGGTGAAATAAAAAAAAATATCTACAAATGTTTTAAAATTAATTATGATAAATTCAGCTTTAAGATTGTTAAGAAAGTGCATCATAAATAGTTTGTAAAAATGTTCATTATGCGATAATTTAAAAATGAAAAACTTTTTACACTGCAATGTAATGAATTAAACTATAATACAATGAAAATATTGAATAATTTAAAAAGGCTGGAGAACAGCATTTACTATACAACTAATTAAAAATTTCTTTATAGAATTAAAATTTTGATAACAAACTTATAATATGTACAATAACAACATAAGAATAAAAACTTTACAAAATTTTCAGATGTGTGCAAAACTACAGCCTTTGGTAAAAACAATAAAAATCCATTAATTAAATGAATGGCACAAAAGCTTAGTTGAAAATACATAAATGGATGTCATACTGAAAGGAACTCAATATAAGAAAATAATTTATTAGGTAAGTAAACAAATATATTTGAAATTTAAACTAAGAACTATTTAAAATATTAATCAAGATTTTATTAAATATAAATCAATGACTAATATTATTATATTTATGTAGTTTAATAAACATTTCATATTTTTAAAAGCAAAACATGTGCTACATGGCATGTTTTTGAATTTTTACTAAAATTACATTTTTTTTTTTTTTTTTTGTATATAGGTGCAATATTAACAATTTCCATGACATTCAAAATATTTTAATCGAATTTTTTTTTTAGTTTTGGACATTTTATCAACGCTTAGTAAAATTAAAATAATACCAACAATGGACTTGGATTTTATGTGCGTCACAGTGTGGAGGACAATAAGAGATTGAATATGCACATCACATAATAACAAACAACATTTTTTAAAAATATTAAGTGAGAAAACTCATTACTTCAAGCCAATGGAATATTTTTTTCCAATAGCACTGAATTTTTCACATGTAAAACTTGCTAGCAAAAAACTTAAACACTACAATTGAAAAAAAAAAAAAGCATTAAATACTAAAAAAGAATTCACTAAAATTAATTTTACCATAAAATTTCTTTTTTTTTAAATCACAAAGTTTACATTTAAAAAAAAGACAAATATGGGATCTAAAAAGACTAAAATTCCCCAAAAAATAAAAGAGCAGTCAAATGATTTTAACAGAACAGCAAAGAAGTCATTACAGAGAAGAATGATTAAGATTGCCTTCTGAATCATTTCTTGTAATGTGAGGTGCTTCCAATTTAGGAGTTACGTCCAACTGTTTCTGATCAGTCACTGTTTGTGCTCCAGAAGTGACATTGGAGGGTCCATGTTGCATAGCAGGAGTGGCTACAGCAAGTAAATTTTGCTCTCTTTCTTTATCTTTCCCCAGTTTAAAAGCATCCAATAATGCTTCAATTCGTTCTGTTGTTGGTCCCCATCGTGCATAACCAGCATCATTTTGGAGAAAGTAGACTAGTGTCCCATAATTAGAGCGGTGATAAATCTCTGATCTTTAAAAAAGGAAATAGTTATAAAAAGCAGTATAAAAAATATCAACATATTTATGGATTCACCTACAGTTTTGATAGAACATAGTAATTTTGACAATTCTTCAAATGAAACAGTAATTTCAAGTCTTTATTACAATTGAGCTCTAATGTCATACAACAAAAGAACATTTCCTATATTAATGTTTTAAGTTGTCACTTAAAAGTCATATTTCATCAGTTTAGGTATATTTTCTAGTATATGAAAGTTTTACTTTATAAATGAAAAATCTGATTATTGATGTATATTTTTCTCACGATGTCTGCTGCTATATGGAGCAAGCTGAGAAAATGGATCATACAATTCTAGTCGACTTCAGAAATAGTTTCTGTATAATAAGACATTATCAATTTGTATAATCCTCATTTAATAAACATTTCTTTCAATACCACAGTGATGATGAAAATGATAAAATTAATATTTAATTTTCACCAAAACCCTGCAATTTATGAAATTTGGCATTTTAATTTTCATCATGTTTCAATTTAATTCATACTTAATACAGTAAATAACAAATGCACAGCACAAAAATTGTTTAAATGAACACACACACACACATATATATACACATACATATATATAAACTTATAACTTCGAATCAGCATTTTAGAATGTGTATAATATTTTGTTTCATAATCATTAAATTCTCCAATCAATAGTTTGACAATAAATTAAAAGCACTATTATTTAAAATTTTACTTAAAAACTAGATCAACATTTTTCTTGTGTAATACTAAAAGAAAAACTAAACATGATTTATACAATTCTGCCAAGCTTTTAAATAACAAATTAATATATTAATATTGAAAGAAAATCAATTATTAATCAACAAGATAAATAAAAATGTATCATCAAAGTAAAATAAAATAAAAAAATACTTTTTCTAATGGATAACAACAGAATTAAATACAGCAGGGGAAAGAGAAAAAAAAAAAAATTAAAAAAGCACATTGATTATCAATAAAAAATAAAACTTAAACTACATGGAAAGCATTTAGTTATAAACCACAATACAATAACATACCTTGGAATAACATGTTGAAATCCATGACGATATTCATGATCAAAAGCAGGTATTAAAAAGTTGTTTTCTTGAATCTAACATCAAAAACAACACAATTACAATTTTTTTATCATTACATTTCTTAAATGCATCTTAAAGAAATTCTATATCGGATGAAAATTAAATTAAAATAGACATTTAAAATTTTATAACTGAAAAATATCAGGAAAAAAATCATATAAAACAGATGCATAATGAATTAACAAATATACTTCTTACCATGCAAGTCAAGAAAATATTTATTTGTAATAAAAAATAGCAATTAAAGATTATTTTTTTTTTTTTTTTTCATTCGAAAAATTTATTCTGATTTGGGGTATTTTTGAATAATATTTTAATTTTTTTTCCCATCATGTATTTTTTTTTTCAAATAGTATGCATTTTTCTATTTAAAAATTCTATATATTTATATTTTACAAGATATATGAAAATAATGAATCGATAATACTTTGGCAGTTTAGGTAAAAAGTACAAACAAGTCGTGAAACAAACTAATTTTAAATCATATGAAAGAAAACTCAGTATTTCTACTTTCAGTGCTTCAGTATTTTTAATTTAATACCTTCAGTGTTTTTAGTGTCTTACATCTATTAAGTAAAGATCGGAACAAATTTCATATTAAATATTATAAATTTGAAAATATTTTAATAAATAAGATGATTGAAAAGTGAAAAAACATTATACTTATCTTCTTAAGATAAAATTCTCTATGTTTGCATATGTATATATACACACATATGAAGAATATGCAGATACTAGTCAAATGTTTTGATTTAAATACAATTAAATAGAAAAAGAAGAATCTAACTTAGTTTACAATAATAATTAACCCTTTATAACATTGAACATTTAAATAATGCACATACAGATTTTAAAATTAAAGATTTATACAATTTTCTTTTTACCTGCTAGCATCAATTTTTGGAAGAAATGATGGCAAAGGATCTCGACATTCGGGTATAAAAGAATGAATGATAATGGTTCTTGAGAGGTTGACAAAAGTTTCTGTGAACAAAATTTATATTAGAAAGAAATTTTGAGAAGATCTTGTTTAATTACTTCCTGTAACTGTTCAGTTTAATGAAGCGAATAATGGAGACAAATATATATAAATCATTTTTAATGTATTTAAAATTACCTACCTTTAGTACATAAATTCGAAGAATTATCACCCGTTTAAAAAAAAAAAATCTTACATTTTCTTCTTATAGACGCAATATGCTACATATTGTTTAAAATGAGTTTTTGCCCAGAAACAACATTAAAAACTGCCATCTAAAAATACATAAAAAAAATAAACAAAACTCAATATGAAAAAATAAATAAAATAAAATATGTGATTGTAAGTTTTTTTCTTTTCTTATTCCTCCAAACCACAATTGGATAATTTCAGATAAAGCAGCAATGGCACAACATAAATTTCAAAGTCAAACAAAAATAAAAATAAAATAAGTCTTTTTAAATCAATTCCTATCTTTTTAAAATTTGATTTCCATGGTTATTGTATATAAATAAATATGTTGCTTTCACCAAAAGCTCTTTTATACATATATATTTTAAATGTACTATCTTTTTATATTACTATCACATAAAAAATGCTTTTTAAAGCCTGACGATATAATGAATATCTCAAGAATCAGTAAAAAATTGAACTTTAGTGATACATAAAAATGGAAAATAAAAAATAAACTATAGATCATGATTCTCAAATCATAAAGTGACAAATTCTTCTTAATAATAAAAATTAAGATAATAAATAAAACTTCAATTCAACATCAAAATAAAAAATAAAGCTTTTTGACGAGTTTATATTTTAATTAAATTAGCAATTAATAAATTCATTAAAAATTATTCTCAATTTACTTCAAAGAGAATGACTCAAAGGTATTAAAATTGGGTATTAGTTATATTCTGTTTCACACAGTAGTATGCATATGCCTAAGAAAGCATTTATTTATTAACTCTTGTGAATGCATATGAAGTCACGTTTCTATTAGTGATGAAGATGCATTGTTTATTCATTAAATTATAAACGACAGATTTCTATGAATAACCTGAGAATTTTAGAACTTTTCTGAAGCTAAATTACAGGGTGATAAATCACCAAACATAGCATGTTTTTAACATTATGAAAATGAGTTGTTTTATTTTTTTGAAAAATGGTTTATATAGACTATTTGTTGCATTGTCTGATCTGATCAAAATAAAAATTTGATGCTGGCTAATGCAAAACGCACACCAGATATAATAATAGAATACAATAAAAATTAGCACATAAACAAAACAATGAACCTTAATTTAATTTCTTAACTTCCTTTTTGTTCTTACAAAACCACAACTGAACAGAAACAATGTGCTAGTTTAATAAAATTTCCTTTTGTCGATGCCATTGTGTTCTACTCAGCAGCAATTTGTGTGGAAAATATTCCACGTTTTATCAGCTTTGTAACATTTTCGCAGTCATGACACGTTTGAGTATTACAGGAGGTTTTTTTCCCAATTTCCCCATTTTGGCTTTTATATGGCTTTAACTTAAGATAATTTTTTTAAGAAAAACTTACTTCAAGCTTATATTCAGAAATATAAGGAATTTCATCTCAATATAATCAACTCGAGTTTTCAAATATTAGAATAAAAACCTCTCACATTAGTTTAGGATATTTTGGGGTGACTACTATTTACAAGTGACTCTTTTATTACATATGGCGACATAATATGCTTTTCTCATTAAGCTGATGATGTTTTGCTACCTTGTAGTTGATTATTTTATTAAATTTTTTAAATAAAACCCTTTAACTAGAAAATTTAGAGCAGGCAGAAGCACTTTCTAATATCTAATAGTACAATGCATGACTATTTTACAATATCTAATTGTCCCATTGGGCCCTGATGACTAGCGCTCTGGCTGCACAGGTTTCTGGTTTCAGTCCCAGCAATGCCCATCGTATTTGTAGTGATTCAGTTTAAATTATAAATTCTGGTCTAATATGACTGTTGAGCATTGGGCTGACAACCCTACTCCATAAACAGAAAAACATCACCTATTTCAAAATCTGCAGAAACACGGCATTGGTAGAATTTGGAAAAATTTGTTTTATTGTATTTGTAGATTATATATTTATTGTTAGATTTTTAGTTACTTTGTTTTTAATTAACTGCCTTAATTTAATTAATTGTTTAAATAATTTTCAATATATTTGATTGATTTATTTTCACTTCAGTTTTTTTTAATAAGATTAAGTAATAAATGTACTCCCTCCTCTTCGATAACTATAGCAAGATTACAGAGATACAAAATAAATTCAACTGGGCACAGAAATCATAATACATTAAAAAATACATTGTGTTATTAAGAATTTTTCTTCATTCTAATTTTTCAATCCATTAATATTTTTTTCTGGAAACAGAATAAAAATATACTGTCATTTGCAGATGCCAGACAAAGATGGATCCTACTTGCCAATTTAATATATTTTTAATAACTTTATACATTATTACAACTACAATAAATAAAATAAATCAGAGAAACTGAGCATTTTGAGCATGATAATTTGGCACTATTGAGCCATCAAAATAGAAGGGGTAGAATCATTAAAAACCGTCAAAAAGAATCATTATTTTTAACCAAGGGAAGATTCACACTGTGTGCAGTTTTGGGAAAACATGCTTAGGTCTTTAAGTATTTTTAGTATAACATACAAAAATATCTTTTCATACGGGGGTAAGAAACCCCATATAATTTTATTTTATTAAAGCAATAATGTAAAAGATTTGTAAAAATTAAAAAAGAATGTAATTAATGTAGTATTAAGGACTATAAGTATATACTATTACTTTTAATAAGCATAATTTTAATACTAATTGTTGAATTGTTGTCTACAAGTTGAATTTAATAATGATTTACATTAATTACTACTTTAATAATAAAATAAAATTTACACTTCATTGCAGTTTTTACAAACAACAGCATTATATCCTCTGCATAAAATGCTGTTTTGCCAATAGTGTTTCACCACAACTATCACTTTGACAAGTTTAATTTTTCATGCAATTCACAAGAAAGCATTGAATGCAAACTTGATTCTTGAAGTTTCTCTTAAAATTTTTAATACAAGTTCATAATATATATATATATATATATATCTTAACCGACTACTAATAGCATAAGAATATGTGCATTTATGGTTGCAGTGACAAGGGCGAGGTTGATATAAATGTTCATACAACCTATAATAATTGATAAAATTGTTTCACCAAGAACCTCTAATGGTTCAAGATATCAAAAGATAGATTTTGCATAACCAATATTTTTGGACAATTTTATTTCATTATTGCACATTTTGCATTAATTCAATTTTATTTCATTTTGTTTTATATTTCCCAAAGTAGTGACTAACCACACTAAAATCATCAGATTCATTGCCCGATTCTAATTTTCTTCAAAATTTGACAAATAATCATTCTGTGTTGATTATATCATCTTCTTCATTAGGAACTGAACTAAATCCGTTGACATTTCAGCTAAGTCTCCCTTTTATTTTATATTTATGATTCAATGATCTAAAATGATAACATGAGCACTCACTGTCCAATTGACTTGAAATGAATGCTGACCACTTTAATGGCAGTTATCTTAAGAATGAAGGAACCATCTTTACTGCAATTGTTTTATAAGGACCAGGCTTGCAAATCATGATGCATCCTCCCAAGTTAAAAAGTATGAAACTTGATAATAACCCCAAATTCTATATTGTTAAACAGGGTAGAAAAAAACTAAGCATAGGACCATAATTTCATAGTCCGTAATTTTTTAATGCATAATGCAATGATTCAACTGTATCACTACAATTATTACCCAATATATATATTACTTTAAAAATTGGAAGTAATAGATAAGTGGTGAAACATCCAGCATTGTACCAACTATAACAAGTGTTATTCCCAAAAGCAAATTAAACAGGAACATTTAAAAAACTTGAAAATTAGTAATGAGCGTTTTCATTTTAAAAAATTATTTATTTACT
>BPLR01006898.1:0-77946 GCA_021605095.1 Caerostris extrusa | reverse complement strand
GATTGTTTAGATAAAACAAATCCCATCACTGCGCGTTTAAATTTTTCGACTAACCAGATCATTCCATTTATCTGCCATTTTAATTAAATGATACCATGGAAGACTATTCAGCAGATTTTGCATCCTGCATCACAAACATTCTGCAAAACACAAAGTGAATTTCTGTAAAACAGCGTGCCCCTACAAAAATGTGAATGGTTACTTTGAATACATGCGCATGCAGGGCAACATACTTCGTGCTACCAGGTAACGTTACGTATTCATATTTAAAGTGTTCAATAGAATATTCATGAACAAGAGCAAGAGAAACTTGTTGGGAGATCTAAAGAAAATTTTACTTTTTCCTTTGGCTTCAAATTTTGTTTCCCATCGATTTTTTCCCTACCGACAAAAAAGAGGAAGAGAAAGCATGTGCCTCTGTGTGGCTTTCCCAAAAAGCATGGAAGGAAATGTCAACAGGCAGCTGTGGCACTACTCTACCTTATTTATTACGGAAAAAATAAACTTCTCAAGGCAGTCTTTGACAGTCGCTGTTATTTTTTCTGTCGTTATGGATAAATATTTTATTTTGTGGAACCTTGTTTTCTTTCAGATATAGAAACTGAACGAAATGAATGTTCTAGCTAAATAGTGCTCACTTGCATAAGACAAGATTCCCTAGAGTTTTACTAGAGAAAAAAATTTATTAATAAGAAATAATTATGTGGCACGTAATATTTGTTTTATGAAAAAGAATTGGTTTATTTTATACAAGCCGTAGTGTGCAGGTTGGGCAACTGGATTTAGAAATATTAAAACAAATCTGTTGTAATGCACTGTCAAATATTCTACTTTAAGAAATATCAATACAAGCATAACTATTGCAATGTGTACAGCCAAATATTCCACTTTAGAAATATTAATATAAGCATAATTATTGCATTGTGTACAGCAAATATTCCCTTGCAATAGTTATACTTCTATAAATATTTCTAATGTGTATATAATATTTCACTTTTAGAAATACTAATACAAGTATAACTATTGCAATATACGGCAAATATTCTACTTTAGAAATATTAATGCAAAGTAAATATTGCAATATACAGACTAATATTTCATTTTATAACATTAGATAAAACAACGCCATTCTTACATTTAATGTTTATGATACTCGTGAGGCTGTTTGGATT
The DNA here is from genome assembly GCA_021605095.1 of Caerostris extrusa. NCBI lineage: Eukaryota > Metazoa > Arthropoda > Arachnida > Araneae > Araneidae > Caerostris > Caerostris extrusa. The sequence continues at coordinate 76,774 of BPLR01006898.1, read as the reverse complement.
TATTTACTTTTTTTGTTTGAAGGATACTATGGAAGAGTTTTGAGCAGATCTTGCATCATGCATCATTCTAAAAACACAAAGTGGTTTAAAACAGCCATGCCCTACAAAAAGTGCATAGTACTCTGAATATTGCATGTAGGGCAACATATACATGCTACCAACTAACATTACGTATTCATATTTTTAGTGTTCAATAGAATATTCAAAGAGGAGAATAGGATCTTGTTGGAAGATCAAAAAGAAATTTTTACCCTCTCCGCTGCTTCAATTTTGTTTCCCATCGATTTTTTTTTTTTCCTGCAAATAAACAGGAAGAGAACTGTTTTGCTTCTAAAGTGCTGTGGCTTTCCCCCGCATAAACAAAATGTGCCACAGCATGCCCTGTTGACTACTTGTATTATCTTGTTATACTACGTAAAAATAAACTTCAAAAGAAAGTCTTGACAGTCTCTGTTATTTTTTATGTCATTATGGATAAATATTTATTCTGCGGAACCTTGTTTTCTTTCAGATATAGAAATTGGAATGAAAAATGTCTTTCTAATAATAGTGCTCATATAAGACTAGAATCCTTAGAGTTTACTAGAGAAAAATTTTTTTAATAAGAAATAATTTTGTGGCATGTAATATTTGTTTTATGAAAAAGAATTGATTTATTTTATACAAAACCGTAATGTGCAGGTTGGGCAACTGGATTTAGAAATATTCAAACAAAACTATTGTAATGCACTGTCAAATATTCTACTTTAGAAATATCAATACAAGCATAACTATTGCAATGTGTATAACCAAATATTCCACTTTAGAAGTATTAATGCAAGCATAGCTATTACAATGTGCAGTCTAATATTAAACTTTAGATGTTTTAATAAGCATAATATTGCAATGTACAGCCAAATATTCACTTTAGAAATATTACAAGTATAATTATTGCAATATACCGTAAATATTCTACTTTAGAAATATTAATGCAAAGTAAATATTGCAATATACAGACTAATATTTCATTTTATAACATTAGATAAAACAACGCCATTCTTACATTTAAAGTTTATGATACTCGTGGGGCATTTGAATTTATTTACTTTTTTTATTTGAATGATATCATGGAAGAATATTGAGAAGATCTTGTATCATAAATCATTCTAAAAACACAAATTGAATTCTTTAAAACAGCCATACCCTACAGAAAGTGCATAGTGCTTTGAATATTGCATGTAGGGCAACATATACATGCTACCAAGTAACGTTACGTATTCATATTTTTAGTGTTCAATAGAATATTCATGAAGAGTATAGATCTTGTTGGGAGATCCAAAAGAAAATTTTACTTCCTTCTTTCTGCAAATTTTGTTTCGATCGATTTTTTCCTCTACCGACGAAGAGGAAGAGAAAAAAACTGTTTGCTTCAAAAGTGCTGTGGCTTTCCCAAAAGCATGGAAGCAAATGTCAACAGGCAGCTGTGGCACTACTCCACCTTATTTACTACGGAAAAAATAAACTTCAAAGCAAGTCTTGACAGTCGCTGTTATTTTTCTATCGTTGTGGATAAATATTTATTCTGTGGAACCTTGTTTTCTTTTCAGATATAGAAATTGGAATGAAAATGTCTTTCTAATAATAGTGCTCACATAAGACAAGAAAGCTTTAAAGTTTACTAGAGAAAAAATTTATTAATAAGAAATAATTATGTTGCATATAATATTTGTTTTATAAAACAAATTGATTTAATTTTTATACAAGCTGTAGTATGCAGGTTTCGTAACCAGATTGTAACTGTGTGTGGTTGTTTTGAAATTTATTTTTAATAATGGAGTACAATTTTTTTATTTTAATTTAAATTAAAGAGTGTAGCTTTTGCTGTGAAAACGATTTAACTATAAACAAGTAATATAAAAAAAAAAAAATTAAGTCAATTCCTACTTTTTTTTTCATTATATTGCATAAAGTCCTTTATAAATAATGTTCATCCATTTTTTAGGTTTATCTGACGCCATCTATTGGTAGATACATGCAACTTACATCTAAAAAAAGCTAAAAATAATTAATTAAATTTAATTAATGAATTAATATTTGAAAAAACTGTATTAACATCCAGTGTCCTCCACAACAAGTTAAAAAAATGTATTTGAACAGTGGAGGAATAAAAATTATTTATTCCCCGATAGAAAATTTGAACAAGATATATATTAGGGATAGTGTGAGCTAATAGAAGGAATTGAAAAAACGAAAACAAATTTCATATTTTGCAGATAATTATTTTCATTAAAACTGATGTTATTTCTTTATCCTATTTGGTCGATACCAACATCTAGACCAAGTCCATGAACCCGTGTGTTCTCATGAAAATGATGGGCAGCATCTGTGGTGATAGAACACCCGTAGGTAGAAGTCTGTTTTGGCACCGTGACTCTGAAGAAGGTAGTGCTTTTAAGGGGAAACTACCCCGCATCGTATAGGAGAAACCGGTAACTGGCGTACCGATTACGGTGTACCAATAGGGGGATACCCCTTAACCTATCTTAATTCATAAACGAGGTTTTAATTTTAATTGGCTGCTTTAACGTTAGCAAATATAAAATAACAGATAATGTTTCTAAAATTCAAATAATATGGTACTCAAAAGTTAAAAATACTAAAAATAAATAAAAGTAAAATACAAAATAAAAGAGTTTAAGTTAAGTTTAAAATTTGCTACAATTAGGGGACCATTTGTCGATGCCATTAAACTATTGTAACAATGTGTAAGCAAAACACTGAGAAATGTAAACAAACACACTGAAAAAGGTTATGCTGAACGGTGGGAGCCATGATCATCTGAAAGGTAATAGATTAGACCACACACAAAAAAAAGGTCGAAATCAGAACCGATGTTTTCTTAAGGAGAAAACCCAGAAAATTTCCACCAATAGTTAGTCCCGCTAACGAGGCAAGATGCTGAACATCCCAAACACCCACGAGTCTCCTCGTGTTTTGAAAGTGTCTACAACAAGCAGCCAGCGGGTTGAACCCGCCCTTATGATCACCTGCGGCACACATTGCCACTGAGCCACGCGTCGGGCTCATATAACATTTGTTAGTTTCAACCCTCATGTTTTAATATCAAAATGAGAATTGCATTAATTATTTCAAACTCGCGTTTTCACAAGGCAAAAAAATTATTCAAACTATAATTTATGAGCTGGGCCTGAATGGCCAAGTGGTTAGCACTCCAATACCAATTGGAAATGGTATTAGCAAATTAGACATTTATTCACAAATCTTGAGCGTAATCACAAACGCCATCGAGCTTTTGTCGTTTTTTGAAACAGTTTCTATACCAAAGCCGCCAGAGGATTGAACCTCAGCCGTAATTCTCACTATCGGCGCACGTTACTATTGAGCCACGAGTTAGGCATATAATTTGTATATATTAGTCATTCGAAATATTTGATATTTAATAATCGTATCTAGGGCCTGAATGGCCGAGTGGCTAGCTCTCTGGCTCTCGGTACCACAGGTTTCGGGTTCGAGTCCGGCGGTGCCATGGATGTTTGTAGTGGTTCGAATCCACTTTACACCGTAGGTCTCAATATAACATGATCGTAGAGCGTTGTTGTTGTTACTTATTCCACTTGGTAGATATCTAATCTAGACCAAGGGCACGAACCCGTATGGACTCATGGTTGAAAGGGAAAGAAGTAGCTTCTGTTGTGAGCTTCTGTAGTAGCTTCTGTTGTGTTCTGAGCAAAAGGCAGACTTCACCCGTAGGTAGAAGTCTGCCTTTTGCTCTGTAATGCTCTTACAATCATAGGAGACAGGACCTACGGCTTAAAGTGGATTCTGAACCCCTACAAGAATCCCTACAAGAATCCATGGCACCTCCGGGACTTGAACCCGAAACCTATGGTACCGAGCGCCAGAGTGCTAGCCCTTCGACCATTCAGGCCCAATTATAAAGCGGTGTCGGGGTATTGTTACTCCGCGCCGTAGCTTATCTTCGAGCTACATGCACCTCCTGGGTTGCGCTAAGTGAAGTAACAACGGTGCAGCTCTTGCCAGCTGTATTAGAACAAAAAAAAGTTTATGAGCTTATAGATATTTTATATAAAACAGATGCAGTTTGAGAAAATAACAATTCAAGTAAATTTTTTTTTCTAAAAAAATCTGGATAATTTCAGTTTCTAAAAATATTTCTTTTTAAAAATATTATATAACATAAAAAAGCTTTTTAAAACTATGAGTATGTATACTAATTGTATGAATTACGTATACAAATTATTGATTGATTATGTACTCAAATTTCAAAATTTTATAATTTTGGGAATGTTAATTATTCGAGTGCTTTGATTTAAGAACAACACATAAATCATTGAATGATGAGTATTCTTAACACGTTGAAGACGGCATGCCGTGAAATGTATAGAGCCTAAATTTCCTCACAGTTTTTGTAAATATTTAATAGAAATTGATAAGAAATATTTATGACATAGTGCAACATTTATTATATTACATGTGAATGCATTTCAAGCATTTTTTTACTATTTACATTTACTACTATTACTTACATTACTATTTACATTTAATGCCTTTTACAAAAGTAGTTAATAAATTCTGTAATGGTTTGCATTTCAGCAAAGGACCTAAATTTCCGTTTAATGATTCAAGGTATATTTTATATTTAATGATGCAAGGTATATTTTATATTTAATGATTCAAGGTATATTTTACGATTCGAAAGTATATATTATGATTCAAGGTATGTTATAAAGATTCTTTTTATGTTAGTAACGTTAATAGGACCATAATATAGGTTTCCTTTATAGATGAAATGAAGCATAGAAGTGAACTTAACTTAAAAAAATTTTTGAATTGAACTTTTATTTTTAAAATCGAATATAATGAACCAAAAACAATTCTTATAAGTTCAATAATTTAAATTCATAGTTTAACTTTAGATTACATACAGAATCTATAGATTTGTTTGAAATTTAAATCTCAAATAAAAAAAATTGCTCAACCCCCGTCAAATCAGACCAGAACTAAAAACATATTGCACTGTCACCTCCACCTACACATCATGACAGAAATCCTTTTGGGAGAAACTTGCTGTAATATACTTCTGTTGTATCGAAATACTTTTGATAGAATCAGCAAAACTAAAAGGTATAAAAGATACATATAAATAAAAAAAGGAAGGCTTTGAATTTCACCCGAAAAATGTAAAAGCTCCAACATCCGGTTTCAACATATGAGAATCCCAGGATAACGTTTCTTATCCGGGAACGGGTTGCCTAGCAACGCAAGAGACCAGATTGGAAATGCTCTTAATTCTGTTTTCGGCCCATTGGGTAAACAGTGATGTTATTGAGGCGGAAAAGTAATTTGAACCATACTTCTTCCGAATCTTTTCCGGTTTCAGCGGATCTTTCTCAGGGGCATGGCGATATTGTAAAAGTGTGTAAATAAGGTATTTTCCCACAGGCTAATGCAATTTATTGCGGAATACTTAGTGATGTTCGTATTTATTGCAAATAAATTATTATATAAGCTATACATAACATTCCAGAAACCGCCATTAAGTTGTAATCATTTGGCAGATCTGGGGTTTCCGTTTGTTTGTCCTACAGACACCTTTTAAGAAAATTATTTACTTTGCACACTTCTCCCATCCTTCAGTAAACCTTTCTTGATGCCACTAGAAAAATATAGACCATAAATTAACACAATTCGTATATAATATATAAAATAAGTTTTTTATACCAGGGGTGACCAACTCAAATAGATCTTGCAGGCCACTTTGGAAATGGATCCCCTGACTCCGCGGGACGCATATAAAATTATAGACCTCCATATTAGATTGAGACTCCTGTAGACATTTTTTGGAGTGAAAAATTCGAAACAGAATGAGTTATTATTTTTGTGTCCGCTATTATTCTTGCATATAAATATAGATAATATTAAATGCACATTGTCAAATATATAATACTAAACAAGAAATATATAAATATAAACGAAATTAAAAAAATGAAATCATTAAAAATATTTATTTTAATAACCCGATATATGTTTCTTCATTCTTTCACTTAGCTTTTGCAAATCGATCTCAATTTGGTTATTTGCACATCGTAATGGGTGTTGCAGGCTAGTGTCCGTTTTGAGCGTGTTTTGCGTTTCGTCAGTTTCATTTTAGAAAAAACGATTCGCAGATGTAAGTTGAACCAAAAGCGCAAACAACTTGAACTAAGAGTCTGGTTTGCTCTGCTATCAACAATCAATTGTATGTAGGGATGGTCACTGAGGTCACTTAAAGTAAAACAAAGAACCTGTTATATTAGATGGTCCAAGATGAGAGAGCGTCATGACTTCGCAGAATATAATTTAATTATTCTGCGAACTCTAACTGTAAACTCATAACTGTAAACTCATAAATAAAATAGGTAATATCTGTCATATAATCGCTAGAATATTATTTAAAATCAAAATACATTTTTTCTCATAAGTTCGACAGTTAATTTTTAAATATATAGATGTACAAATAATGTATTTTTTAATACATTGGTTTTCACTACTTTGTCCATTATAAAAATAAATACATTTTGTAAAAGTGTGATAAATCTCACGGCCGAAAAAATATTCAAGGTGGGCCGCGGGTTAGCCACCCCTGATATAAGCCATAAAATTAACACAATTCGTACACAATATTAAAATAAGTTTGTTGTATACACTTGATATTTTCATTGGAACACATATGTAATTTGTGTTGGTGCGAAGCACCTTGGGTGCGAAGCAGCGCTAGCTTCTATCTTGAGTTGGATTTCTTTGAAGTTATGAGATAATACATTGAAAACAAAGGCTAAATGCGAACAGGTCGAGCCATTCGAACAGGGAATCTCCTGATCCGAGGTTAGGTGCGTTATCCGTTGTGCCACTGTCCCACCCATTGGAACACAAACGGACGTTGCACCTATTTATAGTATTGATTCTGAGCATATAATTACACGTACCTAGTATTACTGATGTAAGCTGATTCCTCAATAATATGCAACAATTGTTGCCAATAACTTTGCCTTTCTTTATAAGACTTGTTAGTTTTAACTTGCATTTGTGTCTTTACTTGGAAAATGTTACATTATGTTACACAAACGATGAAACTTATCTGAACAGAAAAAGTTTCTTTTCCTTTTTCTTTCACTGCAACATTCTTTTTATTAAAGGTCCTTCAAGCGTTTTTAAGGTTATTATTCCCCCCTCTTCCTTGATTGCTTTTCTGCCCCACTCTACAATTTGGTTAATATCGATACTGCATGTTTTAATCGATATTAAATATTTTATTTCGTTTTGTACAATTTATTTCGACAGCTTATTTCAAGAAGAAAACCAATTGTTTGATTGATTGTCGCTTTACGTAAATTCGAATTGAAACAAATATAATATAAAATGCCGAAGGCATGGAGGGAAGTAGATTGTGATGGTTTGCATTTTGGCCGTGGGGCCCCGTTTTTGGCATACCTACGTTACATTAATTTCTACTTAAATCAGGTTATCACGGGACACGGTTCCTTGGCTGAATATCAAGGTAAATTCTCCGGAAAAAACTCTACGTGTGACTGTGGCCAGAAACTGAAAACAGAATCCATATGGTCTATAAGTGCAATCAATGGATTGCAATCTCTTACATCACAAAGGAGTAAGAAATGGACTTGAACAAATCCTAAAGGAAATATCAGCAAAAAATTGTCGCAGAAATGCAACTTTGAAACAAAAAAGGACTTTTAAATTCACCGGACTTTTGAATAAATATGGGCATTCCTCACTAAACTATTGTGACTCTCTGGTGTTTTCATTGTGCACTATGGACTTTTTGGACAATTATTACAAAGACTTTTACAGTTTAACTAGATTTTTAGTGGCAATTTGTACTTAGTATTTTCACGTCGTATTTTATTTTTTGAACTCTTTAGTATGTTAATCACGAATTTTGTATATTGATATTTGTATTTTGTTTAATTTAATTATTCTCAGTCTGTAACTTGCACCAATATGTCACTTATATGTTTTTGTTTCGTCTTTTGTATCTGTTCTGACATGTAATGTTTTGCGATTAAATAAAGTTGGCACTAGGTCTGGTCCCATGAAGGGAGCTAATTGCTGGTTTCTCCGGCGGGAGCGGTGCTGAGAGCCTGGGCCGAGTTTTCTGTTTGTCTGAGTGGGGTCGCTGTTGCGGCACCTTTCATCAGTATTCAAGAGCCTTCGGGCGGGGCGTTATCGGCGGGCCTGAAATACCTACGTTACATCAAACATAATTTTTATATTTATCATAATGTAAATACATTTGCCAATAGGCAGACTGGCTTGCCCACCATGGGGCTGTTGCGCCAATGAAGGAGAATGTAAATAAGGTAAAGTAATGCTTGTACAACGTACAGATTATGGCCGGTTTGGTTTGTCTCTCAATGGTACTTTTGGTGCACAATTTCGGCTAATTACATTGGCATCTACAGTTTAACGGGAATTCCGAACCACTCACAAACATCTATAACCTCCAGGATTTGAACGTGAAACCTGTGGTACCCAAAGCTAGAGCCAATTGACAGTCAGACAGCAAAAAAAAAAATCGTTTTTATTACTTACGATGAGATTTTGGCACAAAAGATGGTTTGAGTTTCCTGTGAATTTTTCATTTACTTTAAAATATTATTCAAAAGAATAAAATATTATTCACTTTTCACCAAACTATATAAATAAGAAAGCCCACAAATTTAGGATTATCCTCTCTGAAAAATAAAAAAAGTATTTTCATACTTATAGAACAAAACCAAAAATTTTTCTTCTAATTGTTTCAGAATGAATATCAATTTTTTTTTTTTTTTTTCATCAAATTTTACTTCCATTTAAAAGCAACTTATATGTTGAATTATATACTTAACTTTTAGAATACCTAGCTTAGTATACATTATATACTTTAGCTTTTACTTAGTACTTGCTTGTGTATCCTTTAGCTTTTACTTAGTACTTGCTTGTGTATCCTTTAGCTTTTGGGCCTGAATGGCCGAGTGGCTAGTGCTCTGCCGCTCAGTACCACAGGTTACGGATTCGAGTCCCGGCAGTGGCACGGACATTTGTGGTGATTCGGAATCCACTTTAAATCGTAATTCCCGATCTAACAGGATCATAGAGCGTTGCGGGGGTATTGTTACTCCGCGTCCGTAGCTTCTCTTCAAGCTACACGCAACTCTTGGGTAGAGCTAAGTGAGTAACGTCGGGTCAGCTCTTGATTTAAGGCATTCACTACAATTGTCTAAGAGTTTGCCAGCTGCATTAGAACAAAAAAAATACTTTAGCTGTGATTTTAAATTAATTTCTACAACAATCATGTCCATAAATTAAGGATAATGAAGTTCAGGCAAAAGAAAGAGACAGAAGAAAAACAAATTTGTAAAATCTCTTTATTAAACAAAAGGTAAAGAGCAAAAAAGATCTTATATATTTGACATAATTAATAAAAATTGCGATTTTTACTCCCTGGAGCAAATTTTAAAAAAAGAACCTATTTACAAAAAACAGTATAACATGGTTGATATGAAGTATGTCTCCCGGACGATGCAATACAGGCCTTACAACGCCTAGGCATGCAGAGTATCAAATTATCAATCTGATCTTGGGGAATATTACACCACTCATCAAGCAATGCCCTCCGAAGTTCCGGTTGACGGGCTGCAATTCGTAGGCCAAGCATATCCCACACATGCTCTATTGGATTCAAGTCCGGTGAGTATGCTGGCCAATCCATACGAGTGATATCCTCCAATTGAAGGCATTCGTCTACAATGTTTGCACGGTGAGGACGGGCGTTGTCATCCATAAATAGAAATTCAGCACCCATGTCGCCCCGAAACAAACGTACATGTTGTTCCAGAATGTCATCCCGATAGATATGGCCTATCGTCGTTACACTCTGAACATGCAGGTCAGTTCTGGAACCAAGAATAATTCCTCCCCAAACGAGCATCCTGCACCACCGTAACGGTGTCGTTCAATGATGTTCTCTTTGGTGGTAACGGGTACCTGGCGTGGCGCTCTCCATATGAAAGTCCGGCGAGAATCAGACTGCAAACTAAACCTGGACTCGTCGGAAAAACATCACACAAGACCACTGTTGCGGTGTCCACAATGCATGCTCTCTACTCCAGGTTAATCGCAGGCGACAGTGAGTTGCGGTAAGTGGAACATATCTGGCAGGCCTACGAGCATATAGACCAATGTGCCCTAAGCGTCTGTACACGGTCTGCCTTGAAACTGTCGTACCGGTAGCTGAAGAGATCTGCCGAGACAGGTCTGATGCTGTGCTCCGTCTGTTTCTTTTGGCAGTAACTGCTAAATACCGGTCCTCATTCGGCGCTGTAACTCGGGGTGACCTGTGCTGTAACATCTACTCACATTACCATCATCTTGGAATCGTTGTCAAAGCCTGGAGATGACACTCTGGGCGATTCCAAGTTCCTCGGATACTTCCAGCTGGGAACGTCCACATTCCAGTCATCCGATAATTCTACCACGTAAAAAATCATCCAAATGCTTCCTTTGTGCCATAACTATGCGGTTATTGCACTGAAAGGCTGTTAAAGCGCTCGTGAACAATTTTACTTCTTTGCCACCATTCCTTATATACCCCTCTCTTACACTCTCGTCATTGTGACGCACTATCCGCGCCATCTGGTGGTTTCCTGTAATTTGCATATTCTTCTTCAAGAGGTGTGTGATAATACTACAGGTGAAATTTTTATTTTAGAGTTCAATTTCTGTGTGATTCTGAATTATCCTTAATTTATGGACATGAGTGTAAATAGCGTATACATATAAAGAAATAATTTTCCTAGCTGTTTAATATAAGAAGTACGTGTTTCTTCATTTTTTTATTAAGTACTTGTTTAGCTGTTTGTAATATATATAACATTTATTTATACTACATATTTGTTATTCAATATAAATAACAAAAAAAATTAACAAGCTTTGGTATGTATATACTTTAACTTGTTAGTATTAGCTTCTATATACTTCAGCGTTTTATGAAAAGCATGCTGAATGCTTTTAGTAAATTTTTATCTGCATTAAGCAAAACTATATTTCGATGCGTATGAAATTATAACTAATGAGTTTGCAAAAGTGTGATAAACAACCCTCAGCTGCAAACCGCCATCTAATGCTAATTACGACTCACCCACAATCACCCTCATAAACTTCTTGGAGCAAGATTTATGCCCACTGTTGGTGCACTGACCTGATTAAAGAGGTCAATAAAACCTCAGCTCTAAGCAGCATTATGTGAGTTATTATCATGGGCTTATGAATTACTGTTGTTGGGTAGGACGCGAGTTCACTTTAATGGGCCAATTTACAGTCGCAGTTAACTTGATAGTGTGTTTGTAAAGCTGTGCTTGTTTTATCTCAAGTGTGAAATAAATATTTGGCAAGCGCGCATCTAAAATTTCAAAGCTGAATAATTTACGATCTGTTATGGAGTACGTAATTTCGTATTTGGGTTGGTTGATAATCATGTGCGATTAAAAGTTATTGATAATGGAAACTTTAGTAAACTCTGTGTAGATGTATTTCTGGGGTCTAGTTTGAAGAACAGAAAATGCAGAGCTACGAAATTTCTTTATATAAAGCAGTGTTTCCCAAACATTGTATGTTTATACCGTCCCTTTTCAAAAAAAACAAATATAAATAAATTAAAAATTATTTTAATTTATTTTTTTTATTATTTATCTTAATTTAATTAAAATAAAGAATAAATAAAAAAATATATAAAATATATAAATAAATAAAAAAAAAACTTAATTAAAATAAGTAATAAATAAATAAAAATACAAACTAAATTTAAATAAATTAAAAAAATAAGTAATAAGTAAATAAATATAAAAATTAATAATTAAATATAAAAAATAAGTAATAATTAAATAAATAAAAAATAATTGAGTAAAACTAAAATAAAATAAATAAAAAGTAATAATTAAATAAATAAAAAAAATGAATAAATAAAAACTAAAATAAAATAAATAAAAATTAGTAATAATTAAATAAATATAAAAATTAGTAATAATTAAATAAATAAAAAATAATAATTACCCTACACCCCTGTGAAAGCTACTTACTTCAAGCGATCAAAAACAAAAAAAAATATTGTAAGAAATTTGTGTTCTTTTATTTAGTTATATATCTATCTATTCCTTAAAACATAGTAAATATAGTCCTTAAAACATAGCAGTCAAATAAAATATTTAATATCGATTAAAACATGCAGTATCGTTATTAACCAAAATGTAGAGTAAATAAAAGTAAATAATAATTTGGAAATATTAAACATTCTGAAATATTTTTTTTGAAATTTAAATATTTGCTTTGTGTTATAAATTATGATGCATTAATGTTATTTCATTTAAAATATTTACTTTTAGCGCTTTTTGAGCCACTAGAATCTTAGACTTTATATATTCTTAAATCTCTTTAACACTGGGAGTTCAAATTTCTTTCTCAGAACTCAGATTTTTAAATAGTGCGTGAGCAAAATTAAGAAAATTTTATTGTTTCTTTTAATTAAAGCAAACTAATTTTTGTAGCAGAAACAAGCAATGGTTTATTACAATTGTTGAAAATACATCAACATAATACGTAATTATTAGTTAACAAAAACTAAAAAACACGCTTTTAAAGTTAAAAACACGCTTTTAAAGTTAAAAAATACAAATTAATCAAACTAAAAAGTAAAAAATAATTGTTAATATAAGAATAAAATGACTGACGAGAAAAATGAATGTCACTGTTCTAAAAGCGTGGGGTGCTTTGAATGACATTTTAAAACTAACTCTGCATTTCGGAATGAAACTAGTGAAAAATTATAACGACTGATATGGAGCACCCCACGCTTTTAGAACAGTGACATTCATTTTCTCGTCAGTCATTTTATTCTTATGTTAACAATTATTTTTTTACTTTTTAATTTGATTAACTTTAAAAAATGTGTTTTTTTAGTTTTTGTAAACTATTAATTTATTTTTTACTTTTTTAGTTTGATTAACTCTAAAAGCATGTTTTTAAACTATAATATTTAAATGAGGTCCCGGTACGAAGGAGTGGAACTATAGTTCTTACAATAATGTATTGAGTAAAACAAATGCTAAATGCGAATAGGTCGAGCCATCCAGGATTCGAACAGGGAATCTCCTGATCTGTAGTCAGGAGCATCATCCGTTGTCCCACGTAGGTTTGAATGTCTTTACTGAATACTTTCATTCTACATGGGTTAAATTGCTCTTCATGAGTTAAAATAAAATCACTCATCCTGACGATCCTAAACATGATGAGATAATAAACTTATCAAACTATTTTATCGTCGTCGGTCCTTGATAAGTCTACAACGTTTAAATCAAATCGGATCGTTTAAAGTAGGGCAAAATCGAGCCCAAAGAGTCAGTTACAAACAAACAGACAGGTGAAACTGATATAAAAGCGTATTAAAAGAATCAACTGTTTTCTTTCTGAAAGATGCCTGTAAATGTTTCTTTGCAGCTTAAATAGTATATATGAGGAGAAACAGATCTCCAGGGAAAAAGTCAGTTACATACATACATACAAACATACAGGTGAAACTAATAAAAGCGTATTAAAAAAGAGTTCATTATGCCATCAATAAATACCAAGTTATCTAGTAATGACGCTGAAATGCATACTCACACCTCCATCACCATGCTTTGGTGTTCCAACTAAGTACTTGGTATTAAGTTAATTCTTGTTTGATTCTCTGCATAATAATACGCTAATCTAGCCCCAAAATGTTAAATTGGCTGTCATCTTTGAACACAACGCTCATATAACCCTGTTGATCAGGCCACACATTTAGCAGTTTCAAGTGAAATTGAAAATCTTTCAGTAAATTCTGTCGAAATTTTTACAAAGCTGAAATGTGGATTTCAGGCCTGATGTCCAAGTGACTAGCGATCTGGCGACCATATGCCACAGGTTTCGGGTTCGACTCCCGGCGATACCCATGGATGTTTGTAGTGGTTCGGAATCCTCTGTAAAACCATAGGTCCTGGTCTAACAGGACTGTAGAGCGTAGGTCTGACAACCCTTCCCCGTAGAAAGAAAATATCTCCTGTCTCAAACTCTGTCAGTAGGGAAACGGCCTTTGGCCTACCATGGGGCTGTTGCGCCAATGAAGAAGTTGACAATTTACGTTTTATTTTCTATTACGGGCATGTTTGCTTTGAAATTTCAATTAAATTTTTAAAATTATATTGAAGTAGTCAGTATTGAAGGCAATTACCTGTTGAAACTGTTCAATTACCATTGTTCATTAAACATTTGTTATTAAAAACAAAATTATTTTTAAATGTTTAGAAACCGTTGTTAATGGAAACTAAGTTGACAATACTAATTTCAGGAGGGCAGTAAAACAATCAAGAGGTGGGAGGGGGTTAATAACTTCGGAAGGGCTTAGAGGGACGTTTAAAAAAAAAAAAAAGAAAAATGTAGTGAAAAAAAAAAGAAAAATTTTAAGAACTGTTCATATAGGTTTCATCATTTGTGTAAAATATTGTAACATTTTCCAAATAAAGACACAAAATGCAAGTTAAAATCAACATGTCTTATAGAAAATTGCTTGCAGACAAGCATTGTTGGCAGTAATTGTTGGAGGAATCCACTACGACGACGATTTGCCAGATTGACGGAGAAAATTTCTTGGTTGCCTAGCAACCTCTATCTCCTAACTTTGTGAATGAGAAAAGTTTCTTAAGCAAAGCCTACTGATTAGATAAAAAGATTATATATATAATTTTAAAAATTTGTAACGTTATTTTTTTTTTTATTTATATATGTATAAATTTTTTGTATTGTTTTTTTTTTTTTTTCATTATTATTATAATTTTTAAGTAAGGAATAAAAGGTATTAAAAATAAACAAACAATAGATACAAAATCAATTGGAGGGGAAATTGTGACTCAGCGGAGAAACTGCATGGTAATTTGGAAAGGAGGATATCGAAACGTTAATGAATACTATTCAGAACAGCGCGAGGTCTTTTGAGATTTTTAAAATCAGAAATGTCGCAAAATATAGTGGCTTAGTTCATTCAAAACAGAATTATTAATATTGGAAATGGAGTTATAAAATTTTTATGCAATTTTATAAACAAATTGCTTAAAAGTTGGGAGGGAAAGATCATGTCTGATATTCTTATTTCTGAAAAACCAGGACGTATTTGTCATCATATAGTACGTAGGATTTTATGATTTTCAAGTCTTTTTGTATGATTTTGAAATTCAACAGAACAGTAGATCCCAAAATAGGACTCGCATATGGTAATATTGGACTCAAATAAGCAAGATAAATGAGTTTATTTTCCAAGGATATAGTAGAGTTTCAACAAATAAGTGGATACAGTACGCGAATGCATCTATTAACTTTATCCCTAGGATAGTCAATGTGAGGAACGTAATTCACAAATCCAGCTTGCATCAGCAAGAATAGGTGCATGTAATTATATGCTGAGAATCCAATGCTATAAAAGATGCAACGTCCTTTTTATGTTCAAATGAGAATATCAAGTGTATACAACAAACTTATTTATACATTACGTACGAATTGTGTTATTTATGGTCTATATCTTTTTATTAGCACCAAGAAAGGTTTGCCGAAGGGGGGGATGCAGAGTAAATAATTTTTTTCTTAAAAGGTGTTTGTAGGACAATTATGTTTGGAAAATTGATTCTGCCAAATAATTGCAATTTATTCACACTTTCTGGAATTTTATGTATAGCTTATATCAGGAATGACCAACCCAAATGAACTTGAGGGGTAACTTTGGAAATGCATCCTAACACCGCAGACCGCATATAAAATTATATATTCCCACATTAGATGTAGACCCACTATAGACATTTTGGAAAAAAATTGAAACAGAATAAGTTATTGTGTTTGCTATACTCCGCGGGCCGCATCTAAAAATATATCCCCGTATTAGATTTTGACCCACTAAGACATTTTTGGAATGAAAAATTGAAACATAATGAGCTATTATTTTTGTGTTACTATTATTCTTACATGTAAACATAAATAATATAATATTAATGATACTAAAGAAATTATAAAGAAAATAAATATAAAAAATACTAAAATAAATAAAATCATTCAAATATATTTATTTTACTAGTGCGATATTTGTTTCTCCACTCTTTCACTTAGCTTTTGCAATCGAAGCCGATGCCGATTTATCCTGTTATGTTAGATGTTCCAATATGCGCGTACATCATGAGTTCCCAGAATATAATTTAATTATTCTGCCAACTCATAAAAATAGGCAAAACTCATAAATAAAACAATTTGCATCTGTCATATATACGCAAGAATATTATTTTTAAAATCAAAGTTCATTTTTGCTCATAATTTCGGCAGTTAATTTTTGAATATATTCACATATAATTTTTTCTTTTTTTATACATTGGCTTTCACTACTTTGGCCAATACAAAACAAATATATTTTATAAAAGTGTGATAAATCTCACGGGCCAGAACAATATTCAAGGTGGGCCACCCCTGGCCTTTATCTTTCTATTTGCATCAAGAAAGGTTTACCGAAGGGTGCAGAATAAATAACTTTTACTTAAAAGGTGTCTGTAAGACAAATAAGTTTGACAACCTCCTGATCTGTCAAATAATTGCAACTAATCGCTGTTTCTGGAATGTTATGTATAGCTTACATAATAATTTGTTTGTAATAAATATGAATATCGCCAACTATTCCGCAATAAATTACACCTACCTGTAGGGAAATACCTTATTTACACTCTTGAGCAATATTTCCATGCCCCTGAGAAAGATCCGTTGAAACCGGAAAAGATTCGGAAGAAGCATAGTTCTAAATTACTTTTCCGCCTCAATAGCATCACTTTACCCAATCGGCCGAAAACAGAATTAAGAGCATTTCCATTCTGGTCTCTCGGTTGCTAGGCAACCCGTCCCTGGATAAGAAACGTTATCCCGGGATTCTCATGTGTTGAAACCGGATGTTGGACCTTATACATTTTTCGGACGAAATTCAAAGCCATCCTTTTTTATTTATATGTATCTTTTATACCTTTTAGTTTTGCTGATTCTATCAAAAGTATTTCGATACAAAAGAAGTATATTACAGCAAATTTTTTCAAACGGATTTCTGTCATGATGTGTAGGTTGAGCTGACAGTGCTGGTTCTGGTCTGATTTGACGGGGTTTGCACCAATTTTTTTATTTCAGATTTAATTTTTAAATAAATCTTTGATCAGTATGTACATAGTTAAAATAAAGTGAAATACTGAATAGTGAAATTTTAAAAATCTAAAATTAAACTAGAATTCATATTATTGAAGTTATGAGGATATATTATGAAGTTATTATACGCGGATTTAAAAATATAAGTTAAATGCAATTCTATGCTTGTATAATTATTTCCCCTATTATAGGAAACTTAATTATAGACTTGCATCGTAATGAAAAACAAAATCTGCCGCGAATCTTTAAATAAAACAAAATATGCCACGAATAATTAAATAAAACAAAACCTGCCACGAAGCATTAAATAAATTATAAAAGTCTACCTTAAGTCATTAAATAATTATGAAATATACCTTCAATCATTAAATAAATTATAAAATCTACCTCCAATCATTAAATAAATTATAAAATCTAACTTGAATCATTATAAATTAAAAATTCTACCTTGAAACATTAAATAGATTAAAAATCTACCTTGAATTATTATATAGATTTAAAAAATCTACCTAGAATCATTAAATAAGTTTAAAAAATCTACCTAGAATCATTAAATAAATTAAACCATCTTCCTTGAATCATTAAATAAATTATAAAATCTGCCATAATTAAGAATAAATAATTATTTCTTAAAGGTGCCTAGGACAAACACGTTTGGAAAACTCTTATCTGCCAAATAATTGCAACTTAATCGCTGTTTCTGGGATGTTATGTATAGCTTATGTAATAACTTATTCGCAATAAATACGAATAACACTAACTATTCCCCAATAAATTGCATTTGCCTGTGGGAAAATACCTTATTTACTCTCTTATGCAATATTTCCATGCAACTGAGAAATATCCGTTGAAACCGGAAAAGATTCGGAAGAAGTGTAGTTCGAAATTACTTTTCCGCCTCAATAACATCACTGTTTACACAATCGGCCGAAAACAGAATTAAGAGCATTTCCATTCTGGGTCTCTGCGTTGCTAGGCAACCCGTCCCCGGATAAGAAACGTTATCCTGGGATTCTCATGTGTTGAAACCGGATGTTGGAGCTTTTACATTTTTCGGTGAAATTCAAAGCCTTCCTTTTTTTTTTTTATATGTATCTTTTATACCTTATAGTTTTGCAGATTCTATCAGAAATATTTTTGATACAAAAGTAGTACATTTTAGCAAGTTTTTCCCAAAAGTGATTTGTGTCATGATTTGTAGGTTGAGCTGACAATGCAATAATTTTTTATTTCTTGTTTGATTTAACGTTGTTTAAACTATTTTTACTTTCTCAGATTTAAATTTTAAACAGGTTTATCTATGTTCAGTAAGTTTATAGTGAAAATTAAGGAAATAGCGAATAGTGAAATTTTAAAATCTAAATTTAAACTAGGAATTCATATTATTGAACTTAAAAGGATTGTTTCGCGTTTATTATGTGCTGATTTAAAAATAAAAGTTAAATACAATTCTATGCTTTAATTATTTCCTCCATAATGGGAAACTAAATTATGGACTTGAATCGTAATAAAATGTAAAATATGCCACGAATCTTTAAATAAAACGTCAAATTATGCCACGAATCTTTAAATAAAATGTAGAATCTGCCAAGAATCGTAATAAAACACAAAACATGCCACGAATCATTAAGTAAATTACAAAATTGACCTTGAATCATTAAATAAATTACAAAATCTACCTTGAATCATTAAATAAATTACAAAATCTACCTTGAATCATTAAATAAATTACAAAATCTACCTTGAATCATTAAATAAATTACAAAATCTACCTTGAACCATTAAATAAATTACAAAATTTACCTGGAATCATTAAATAAATTACAAAATTTACCTTGAATCATTAAATAAATTACAAAATCTACCTTGAATCATTAAATAAATTATAAAATCTACCTTGAATCATTAAATAAAAATTATAAAAAATCTACCTTGAATGAATAAATAAATTATAACATCTGCCCTAATTAAGAATAAATAATTAATTCTGAAAAGGCGTCTAGGACAAACAAGTTTGGAAACCTCTGATCGGCTAAATGATTACAACTTATTCACTGTTTTTGGAATTTTATGTACATCTTATATAATAATTTATTTATAATAAATACGAACATCACTAACAATTCCGCAATAAATTGCATTAGCCTGTGGGAAAATACCTTATTTACACTCTTTTACAATATTTCCATGCCCCCTGAGAAATATCCGTTGAAACCGGAAAAGATTCGGAAGAAGTATAGTTCGAAATTACTTTTCCGCCTCAATAACATCACTATTTACCCAATCGGCCGAAAACAGAATTAAGAGCATTTCCATTCTGGTCTCTCTGCGTTGCTAGGCAACCCGTCCCCGGATAAGAAACGTTATCCTGGGATTCTCGTGTGTTGAAACCGGATGTTGGATCTTTTACATTTTTCGGACGAAATTCAAAGCCTTTTTTTTTATATATATATTCATCTTGTATACCTTTCAGTTTTACGGATTCTATCACAAATATTTCGGTACAAAAGAAGTCCATTTCAGCAAGTTTATTCCCAAAGGATTTGTGTCATGATGTGTAGGTTGGGCTGACAGTGCAATATGTTTTTAGTTCTGGCCTGATTTGACGGGGTAGGGATTATTTTTTTTTTTTATAATTATGATTTAAATTTTAAACAAATCTATATGTTAAGTATGTAATCTAAAATTAAACTATGAATTCATATTATTGAAATTATAACGATTGTAAAATAGAAGTTAAATTCCAAAAATATTTTTAAGTTAAAAAGCAATTTTGTACTTTAGCCATTTCCTCTATAAAAGGAAACTAAATTATAGGCCTAATAGCGTTACTAACATAAAAGAACATATAAAATACACCTCCGAGTCAAAAAAATATAATATAGACCTCCGAGTTTTTTTTTTTATGATTCAATTTTTTTTTTTGATTTTTTTTTTTTTTTTTTTTTTTTTTAGTTTTTTTTTTATGATTTAAGTTTTTTTTTTTTATGTTTTTTTTATGATTTAAGTTTTTTTATGATTTAAGTTTTTTTTTATGATTTAAGTTTTTTTTATGATTTATGATTTAATTTTTTTTATGATTTAATTTTTTTTTATGATTTAATTTTTTTTTTTATGATTTAATTTTTTTTATGATTTAATTTTTTTTATGATTTAATTTTTTTTTTTTTTTTTGATTTAATTTTTTTTTTTTTAATTTTTTTTTTTTATGATTTAAGTTTTATTTTTTATTACTTGAATGATAAAAAAATATAACTTAAATCAAATTTATTTAATTTTTGAAGTTATATTTTGTCATTAACTAAATTTGAATTTTCAATCGAAATGTTCCTAAAATTACAGAGTGTCTCTTTTAATCTTCTAAAAGCATAAAATTTAAATGAGTGTTTTCAGAATATTAATTTAAATACATGTCCAAGCATGCCAAACTTGTTTATCACCAAAGATCACATTATATATCATACACGCGGACATGGATTGCACATGAAAAGAAGTAAACAGGAAGCAGATTATTACCATCGTACAAAGTGAAATGTGCACATACAGAATCCAGTCATGTTGGGAAAATTCATGGTTGGTTGACGAGTTGGCCATACACGACATGCAATAATTTTATAAAATTTAAAGACGTGTAGCAAAGCCTTTTAAATTAGTTGTAGTTAGTTAACGTGTTTAAAATATATATTTATATTCTAATGGTAATTATTTCCCAGGATGTCAATTAATAAAAAATTAATTTTCCTTAGATTTATGGTACTAAGTGAACATTTCAAAAGCAAGTTTTTAATTATTTTTCTTCAATAAAATTACATTGTTTTTTGAAGAAATCTGACAAAATTTTTCATTAAACAAACCTTAATTTTAATTTGTTTAATTGTAATTTTAAAATTGATTGAGCATACTATTCTGTTAATCTTACAGCAGTTTTAATTTTTCAAAATCATAGTCAAAAATAGTTCTCAAATATATGCAACTAATCATAGATAAAAGACTAATTGCATATAACTCATGCAGTAGTCCTACAATATATATGAATAAAACCGATTCAATACAGTTGGAAATTGGTCGACTGATACATATACAAAATTTCTATAATTTTGTCTGTTTTTTAATCGATTGTATTGTATGCATCTTCCATCCTTTCCGAGCTCGCAGAACCCAAATTTGAAATGAAACTGACCACTGTTTACAGTTCATGTGTGTTTGCATAAATTCTACTTCATGCATGAAAAGTCGAAATTAAACAAATATAATGTGAAGTACCGAAGGCTTGATGGGTCGTAGATTACTCAATGGTTTGCATTTAGGCCGTGCGGGCATGCGTGTTTGGCATCCCTGTGTTACATCAATTGAAGTTTTTACATTTTATCATGATAGAAATATTTGAACAATGATTGAAAAAGAAAAAAAGTAATTGGGGGAATTGAATTTGAAACTTTCACGAGAGTAGAATTTTAGCTTTCGAAAAATGGTGAACATTTGAAGTGAATATGGTTATTGAAATGTTATGATTGATTGAGGAAACGTTGACACAAAAATAGTATTTGTTTTCTGCAATGCAAAGCCTAAACAATTAAAGCCCTGACTAGCCTTGAAATTTTTAAAATAGAACACACAACGATTGCCACATATCAACGAGTAAAGTTTATTTAAACATTTTCCTTTTTCTCTCCGTACGCGGTCCTCTGTACAGTTGTCGGGCGAATTCATGGTGGATCCAATTTATTTAAATATTTTTTTTTTTTTTTTCCTTCCACGTGCGATCTGCAATATATTTCTCATGGAGGGTGAATTATTATTGACCATAAGTTCAATTTATAAACATTTATACACTGGAATAATTGCCCGGTAATTTTAAATTTAAAAACAAATTGAATAATACTAAAAAGTTGGATTTTTTTTTCCCATTCTTGTGTACTTGATTGTTGGAAATAAACTATTCAGACTAGTTTTTTATAATATTCATGTACAATTATTAATACATTTAAAAAAATTCGGCAAAATTGCAGAAAAAGGGGGCCGTTGGGATTCGGCATCTAAAAATATTCTTTTCGACAAAGTACACGCCATCCGGATTGCAAATGTAAATGAAGTGATTTGAAAATACAAAAAAATCGTCTCACCACATTTGGGGATTTTACACTCAGTTGGCACCAAAAAATTCCCCCAAATCCCAACGGCTTTTATTTTGATATTTAGTCAAAAATTCTATCAAAAGACGTTTTGTAAGAGTCTAATGTAAAATTATGATGCCTATCTATACCTAGAACAACCTAAACTAAAGCCTTCCTAGTATGAAGCATTTGTCGTCATTTAAATACATTTTTAATCCAGAAATAAATCAGATTTAATAAAAGTGTTCCTTTAAAAATCACATTTTATTAAAATACATTACATGTAAAAACAAACTATACGAACACAGTTTTAACATTTATAAGAATCCTAATGAATCACATTGCGTATAAAAAATTGCTATTCCAGGTGCAACGCAAACAAGCTTTTACAATCCATTATAGAAAAGGGCAAAAAAATGTTCAAACACAGCTCGTATTAAATAGGATGCGAGATCATATCTATCGGACCTTTCGTATAATCGACTCATTAAGTTGCGCAGTCTGTCGGTGAACATCCTAAACTCCACGACTTCGGTATCGTTTGCCGTCGTTCCATTGAATAAAGGCTCGGCTGCAGCCAGACAGACGATCTCGATTACCAAAAAGTATAGGACACATTTCCAGTTCATGGCAAAACCTAAAAAAACTTCAATACAGTATTGGAGAAAAAAAGAACGTAAAGCTTTTGCTAAAGATATCCTATTCAAAGATATTCTATAAATTATCAGCAAACTAATTTTTTTATGTCTTTTATACAAGAAAACATTCCATATCTGTTCTTTCACGAACCAATTACATACAAATTTTTTCCGTTAAGAAAATAGCTAAACTATATTTGATCGGGAAATTTATTTAAGGTTATGGTATGTAACATCTTGGCCTATACTAAACGTATAATGGCTTCAAGAAGAGGTTATAAGATTCAAGAGATTCATTCCCATGAACCTGAATGACTACAAATTCATTTCAGGTTTACGGGAAACATTTTTATTTACAAGCATTATATTATGCAGAAATCTATTACAAATTATTGTTTTTAAAAATAATAAAGAAAGAATTAAATTTGATTTGCAAGAGCAGTTCACTCCAAAATCGAAGATTTTCAGAGTTCGAATTTACGACGTATCCAATTGTCTGGTCTCTGCTGTAGAACTTAATTATCAAACGGCGTGGTACACGAAACAGCAAAGGGATCACTTTGGAAACATGCAGAAACTCCGGGATGTTCAGTCACTTCAAAGAAAAAGAGAAAAATATTCTTTGTTGGCTCGTCGCAGAACTCTTTCTTCTCCAAAATCTTGAAGAAAATCCGTCAAGAGGGGTTCCCTCACTTCTCATTGGAGTAGACACTTTTTCAGCCCATCATCGATCAACTATCACGATGGAACAATTCATAGTGTAGTCCATATTTCATCTGTAGTTGTTTCGAAATGTGAAGGTCGCACAGACATTCGTTAATTTCCTCAATAGACATGACACCAAATATCTGCCATCAAATTTGAATGACAGGTTATTCTCATTAGTAGAAAACACTAGTTGCATGTAATACAACTACAAACACTGCTTATCCGCTGTCAAATTTGAGTGATATGTTGTTGTTGTTATTATGCATTTGTTAAATATACATTCCTCTCCAGTGGCAATAAATGTCAACTCTTCCCGTGTGAAAAATGCTACAAGGCAATGTTATGGGAAAAACAAATTTAATTTAATTTAATGTTATGGGAAAAACAAATTTATTTCATTTAAAAACAAATTTAATGTTATGGGAAAAATAAATTTAATTTAATTTAATGTTATGGGAAAAACAAATTTATTTAATGTTATGGGAAAAACAAATTTATTTTAATGTTATGGGAAAAACAAATTTATTTTAATGTTTCATGGGAAAAACAAATTTATTTAATGTTATGGGAAAAACAAATTTATTTAATGTTATGGGAAAAACAAATTTATTTAATGTTATGGGAAAAACAAATTTATTTAATGTTATGGGAAAAACAAATTTATTTAATGTTATGGGAAAAACAAATTTATTTAATGTTATGGGAAAAACAAATTTATTTAATGTTATGGGAAAAACAAATTTATTTAATGTTATGGAAAAAACAAATTTATTTAATGTTATGGGAAAAACAAATTTATTTAATGTTATGGGAAAACAATTTATTTAATGTTATGGGAAAAACAAATGTATTTAATGTTATGGGAAAAAAATTTATTTCAAATATATTTAATGTTATGGGAAAAACAAATGTATTTAATGTTATGGGAAAAACAAATGTATTTAATGTTATGGGAAAAACAAATTTATTTAACGTTATGGGAAAAAAATTTATTTAATGTTATGGGGAAAAAAATTTATTTAATGTTATGGAATGATATGATAAACAAATGTATAATTTTACCAGCATTTTGTGTGAATAACGCCAAT
This sequence comes from Caerostris extrusa, assembly GCA_021605095.1. Lineage (NCBI taxonomy): Eukaryota > Metazoa > Arthropoda > Arachnida > Araneae > Araneidae > Caerostris > Caerostris extrusa. The sequence goes on along the minus strand of BPLR01006898.1, from coordinate 51,934 downwards.
AAGATTTCCTTCGTGAAAGTAGCAGACAGTAGAAGCACAGTGATCTTACGTTTGAATACACAGGTCAAATAAGTGTTCTGTTTTAGTTAAAAATTAACGCTGATTTGATAATTAACAAAACTATTAAAAATATGTACAGTTGGTTTTACAGAAGTAATATTTATTCACTAAAGGACATTTACAAATCTTTAAAAAAAAGGAACCAGGTTCAAATATGAAAACAAATTAGGGTACTTCATGAATAAATTCAATATATGATCAAAGAATAATAGTTTAAATTTGGTTATTTTAATATTTAAAATACAAGTACACAAAAATTAAAACAATATATTATTTCAGTCTGAAATAGAAAGTAGCGATTTAAAAATTTATGCTTGATTTTATTTAAAAAATTCATTTTAATTCAACTAATATCCGAATAAAAATGCATAAGAGTTTTGATTTTAGTATTTTGAATTAAATTCCAAAAGAAATATATTTTAAATGGAATAAAAACAAACTTAATTCTACCTTTAAAAGTAAAAATCACTCTTGCATTTAGAATTTAATCCCTTTAATTAAAATCCATTCTTATTTAAAGAATAGAATGGCAGAATAGGAAGAAAAAAAAATCAACAAGAATTATACTATTTTGTTATAAAAGCTCGCCAAGTTTGAAAAATTTAACTAAATTCAAATTTTTCGTATAAAAATACCAACAAAACTTCAGAATAACAATAAAATACTAGCCGTTTTAAATGTAGTAAAAAAAATGTCCTTTTTATACCACCTGAATCTATTTTCTGAATTGTTCAACCAGAAATTCAAATCGGGTTACCACAGAATTTTTTCACTTCAGTTCCCTTTTTTTCGATAAAAAGATTTATTGTTTCAATGCGAAATGGCAACGACTTTTCACAAATAAAAGCAAATCATTTGGAAGATCTTTAAAAATCGAAATTTTATTCCTTGCATTTTTGTTTGTTTTGTGAAATAAAACAAAAACACTTTTTTTGCAAGAATATATTTTGAACTTTCATTTTGAAATAGAAGTAAAATAAAAAAATTCGAATATTGCTGAAAATTTCAAATAATTTTTAGATATCTCACAAATATTTCCCATCACAAAACGATACTATTTAATCGAATCGCATCTACGATTAATTTAATCGAAATTAAGTAAACTTTGTATCGAAACTTTTTCCAATCGAACATTGAAAAACGACATTTAAATAAAATCTTGCGAAAGATTTAAAAAGAAATACTACCGAAAATATTTCAATATTTACCGAAAACAGTTTTAAAGATATTCTGAAATATTTCAAACATTTATTGTTTGCAGATGCTTTGAAAATGGAAGATGTACTCGAATGACAAAATGACAGAACTTTTTTCAAGAAAACTAAACCCTTGAATATCAAAAGAACCCTTTAACAAATTCGTTTCTTTAAATTCACGACTACTTGAAAATCTGCTACATTCATTAGAAAATTTCATTTTCCCCATATTTCATATAAGGATTTCGTGCTCTCAATTTATTTTTTTAATAGATTAATTTAAATAGATTGATTTTAAAAATATTTTCAATGAATATTTTTACAATAAATATAAAAATTACCTTAGTCTTTAATGTGGAATACATCGATTTCAGCAACATATTTGAATTTTTGGGATTCCAATATCTCATTTTTTTAATTTTAGGATAATTCAATATACTAATATTAAAATTGTGTATTATAATAATTATTAATTTTGCATTTTAAAATCATCCGTAAAATATTGGAGATATTTGGAAACATTATTTATTATTTTCGCTTTTATTTTTTTGACAAAGCCAAACAAACTAATGCACTCAATAGGGATCATTTTAATTGACGGAAGAGAGTTTAAGGATAATTTAGAGTAATAAATAATACGCATTTGACTCAAATCTAAGTTATTTGTACATGGGTAAAGAATCTTAATTATCACACGGCGTGATACAATGGTTTTGGCTCACTTTGAATTGGTCAGAGATTTTCCCTGTTTAAATGATCCAATTACTTCAGGGATAAAAAAAAAAAAACACTTCTGGTCGATTCATCTCTCTTTCTCCACCAAAAACCTTCCCTTTAAGAAAATCCGTCAAGAGGGGGAGGTCAGCTTCCCTCATTTCTGATACGAGTAGACATTTTCTCAGCTTAGTATGGTCTATCACCATCACGATGCAACGACTCATAGTGTCCATATTCCAACAGTAATTGTTTCAACTTGTGAATGTCGACCGACAATCGCTAATTTCATGAGTCTCATTATACATGATATATCTGCTATTATATTTTCAGTGTCAGGTTGTTCTCGTATTACATGCAATTAGTATTTTGTATTAATAACTACCCACAACACTACTTATCGTTGTATAAGTTGGGGTTGTTGGGTTGTTATTATGCACTTATTAAAGAATATATATTCCTATCTCCTGGGAACGGAATACTACAAGTCTTCCTGTGAGAGAAAGATGCTACATATGGCATTATGAAGAAATGTATAACTTTAATAACAGGTTGTGTAAAAGTGCCAATTGGAGTTCCTTCGTGTAAATGATAATAGAGTTAGTGATTTTAGGTTTAATACATAAATGAATTAAATGCTCTATTTTAGTTAAAAATTAAAGCTTATTTGATATTTAACAAAACTATTAAAAATTCGTGGTTAGTTTCGCAGAAGTAATATTCACTAAAAGAAATTTACAAATCTTTAAAAGTGAATTCATGTTCAAATATAAAAAAACTACGGTATAATACTCAAGAATAAACTCAATCTGTGATCAAGGGTTTAAATTTGGTTATTTTAGTATTTAAAATCCAATTAATGCAAGTACACAAAAATTTAAAACTACACATTCAATTTTAAATAGAAATTGAATTTAAAAAATTGATTTTATTTGTTAATTCTTTTTTTTTTCATTTAACTAATAGTTGATTAAAAATATATAAGAGTTTTTGATTTTAATTAAATGCGTTGAATTTCAAAAGAATTTTAAATGGATCAAATTTAAAAAGAATTCATTAGAAATTCAACAATATTCTCTAAATGAGTAAAAACAAACTTTTAATATTTAAAAATCATTTAAATTCTAAATGCAAGACTTATTTTTACTTTAATCAAGTGAATCAAAAACTATTTTTTATCAAAACCCGTTTTTTATTTAAAAGAATAGAATGATAAAATAGGGGAAAAAAAAATCAGCAGGAATTATATTTTTGTGATAAAAGCTCGCTAAATTTGAAAAATTTAACTGAATTCAAATTTTCATATAATAATACAAAAAATTTCAGAACAATAAATTACCAGCCATTTTAAATGTAGTATTAAAAAATGTCCTTTTTATACCACATGAGAATATTTTTCTAAATTGTTCAACCAGAAATTTAAATCGGCTTACCACAAGAGTTTTTCACTTCAATTCCGTTTTCTTTAGATAAAAAGATTTATTGTTTCAGCGCAAAATGGCAACGACTTTTCACAAGTAAAAACAAATCGTTTGAAGACCTTTAAAATCGTAATTTTATTTTTCGAATTTTTGTTTGTTTTCTGAAATAAAATAAAAACACTTTCTGCAAGAAAGATATTTTAAATTTTTATTTTGGAATAAAAGTAAAATAAAAAAAAAAACTTTCGAATATTGCTGAAAAATTTCGAATAATTTTGAGATAACTCGCAAATTTTTCCCGTCACAAATCGATACTATTTAAAAGAATCGAATCTACCATTAATTTAATCAAAATTAAATAAACTTCGTATCGAACCTTTTTTCAATCAAACACTGAAAAATGACATTTAAATAAAATCTTACGAAAGATTTATAAAAGAAATACTTCTGAAAACTTATTTTCAATATTTACCGAAAAGAGTTTTGTAGAAATTCCGAAATATTTCAAACATTTAATGCTTTGGATGCTTTGGAAAATGTACTTGAACGATAAAATGTCTACTCTAGCCAAGGAAGCTAAACACTTGAATATCAAGAATCCTTTTACATTGCCTTTTACAAATTTCTCTAAAATTTCAACTACTTGAAAATCTCCATGCTACGTTCATTAGTATATTAGAAAAGGCTGATTACACCATTTTTCATAAAGATTTCGGGCTCTACATATTTTTACCCAATTTCAAATAGATTTATTTTTATTAAAAATCAAATTAAAATTAATATTTTACAAAAAATTTTAAAATTACCTATGTATTTAATGTGGAATACATCGATTTCAGCAACATATTTGAATTATTTTTTATTCCAATTTATTATTTTCTGTCTAAATATCCTGATTGCTGAAGTACCAAGGGAGTTGGTGATCACCCGAAGGATTTTTTTTATTGTTATATCATAGAATGTTATATATAGCATTTGACTCAAACATCAGTTATTAGTTTATCGTTAAATCGCAATAGGAATGAAATTTATTGAAACCCAAACAATTAAAATCATTACAGTAAATTAGGGACAAAATTATAAATGCTATATTATATGGCAATTTTAGATGTAAAATTTATAAAAAAATTTCGATTAAACCCTAGTTATGTACTGCTAATGCTAGTTATGTACTACTAATGCTAGTTATGTACTACTAATGCTAGTTATGCACTAATGCTAGTTATGTACTAATTTATGTACTGTTATGTTTAATGGTTTTGTGCTTAAGACATCTAGATGGCGAGATGAATAATTTTCAATAGCCAATTTACTTTCTCATTGTGATGTATTTAGATTATCATGTCTTGAATTCAGCATATTGGAATATTTATTTGTGAAAATCTTAATGTATATTATAATTTAAATATATTTCAAAATGATTGATGTATCTTTTGTGAATATTTTATCAACTAATTTTCTTTATTGCTAATTTGGATATATTACCCATGTCGACATGCAGATATTTGAACTGTCCTTTCGACAAAGGAATACTGCTTAGTATGCCTATTGAAAAGTCTTCTGAAGAGGCTAAATTCAAATAAGGCACTAAATAAAGTTCTTACTGTACAGTTTAAACTGAAATAGTAAGTCAAGGATAAATATATCTTTACTAGTTTTTAGTAGGACAAAAAAGGAAAGAATCCACCTAATGCCCGAAGCATTCAAAATTACTAAGCAGCCCCCATTTCATAAGACAGTGCCTGAAAACATTAAAATATTCCTAATCTTATTGAACACTGTTCCAAGAAAGATCCAAAAGAAGAAATTAAAGGAATTAGGAATCCAAATAAATTCCCTTTCGTCACTGCCTACACTGATGGATCATTCGACTCAACGTTTTGTAACGGAGGTGCCGAAACTGTTTTACTGCTCACAGACGGGGAAAGAATTGAAATTTCTGGCGGTGCTGGAAAAATTGCATCAAACTTCACAGGATGCTGCTTCAACTGCTGGCCATTCAAAATGCACTTGAGACCTATTCGAGTCCCTCCATTACAACAAATGAACGGAATTACTATCTTCACTGACTCGAAAAAACTTATTACGAGCCAGTAAGGCAGATTTTAAGTATGATCTTGAAAATTATATCTCTTTTGAATAAATCGACTGCTTGCACAAAAATAAATATCCTGTAATGGATCCTTGTTCATGTGGATTTGTAATTTAATGAAACTGCAGATTCTTTTGGCGAAAATACTAGAAGTCTGGATCAGACTGCCATTCTACTTCCCTTGCAGATGCAAATGTCTTGGCGAAATTCAAATTTCTTCTGGCGAAATCTAAACTTATGATTCCTACTAACTAAAATTAAAAATAAACATTTCTATGGTGTTAAAAATACCAAATTACAGAACTAAATGTCGATTGTCCAGCTGAAACATATTGTCTACTAACGGTCACAGGATATTATTTGGGAGCAGAATGAAGCACCACAAAATCACAGTCAAAATTTCTGCTTATTGTGTTATAAAATATTCAAAAACGTTTCAGCAACCGCCCTTAGATGTCGAAAAGCGTCACCATTATGAAACTCATAGATGACATTTTAAAAATAATTGCTCAGCTGTTGCAGCCGAAGGTTAATTATGAAGTAACATTATAAAACTTATTACATTACGTAACAGATAAAAGAGTAATTCTTGTTTACTGCAATGTTTTTTTGTAGTGTCATGCAATATAAAAACCAAATTCTATGCAAAATCAATTTAAGTAAATAAAATTTCTGAGACTTGAAGAGATACAATTTTTATACATTATTCCCGTTATAAAAAAGGAACAAATTTCGAAATTTTATTGTCTTTCTGTGTATTATACTAAGCGATATAAAAATCTAACATACTGTAGAAATATATGGAAATACAATATTTTCGACATTTACAGTTATATTTCTAGTTCGAAAAGGTCAGTCACCTTTCTGCAATTGTACTGAAATATTCAATTTTTTCTTTCACAAGTTCTGTAAGAGGTTCTTTGAAGTTGTTGTCGTCGTAGTATCCCCTCATGGAAGGAGGGAAGAGGGCTGTAGCTTCTGTTTTTGATGTCTGTTTAAAGTTCTTGAGAAAATTATTTTCCAATAAGAAATTCAGGGGTCATTGTGCTCTCAGTTCGAAAGAATATGCTTTAGAAAATCCGAAAATTTATTTCTTCCATTTCCGGAAATTTCATTTTATTCGAAAAATGAAATGTTACATTTTCAAAAATATTTACTTCTCCAACTCTGAAATAAGTTTAATTAAAAAGTTCGAATGAATTTTGCAGGCAGTAGTATAACATAGTAAAAACATTTAGTATATCATGTAAAGCTTTCTAATTTTAAGTTGTAATTATGCTAAAGCATGTGGTTGTAATAGTGACGGAGTAATTTTTACACACGTAAATTGCGAAAATTTGACATGCAGTTCGAAACATTCCATTGGCAGCCACCTTTAACTCTGGAGTAATCTTTATTTTCATTATTTCAAACTAACTGTAATAGTACTGGAGAGCTGTCAATTAATCTCGTTATACGGCCACGGTTTAAATAGACATCTCTCGTGTTTTGCTATAATGTTGGTCAATTAAATTTTGTATTTATCACTATACGTATAAGAACTGGAAAATATCCATTATTTGAAGAAAATGGAATATATAGCAAAATCTGTTTATTAGTGCCCTTGTATGTGTGTGTATATAGCAAAAATTTATTTGCATCATGTCTTATGATAGTTCTGAACTATATTTTACGATAGTTATCAAGTACTTTTATATGATATATGAATGTTGTTTTAATTCAGATGGCAAGACAGAGGCATTTTATTCTTATGCCTTAAGGCAAACACTGCACCGACGTTACTCACTTAGCACTACCCAGGAGGTTCATGTAGTTTGCAGATAAGCTACGGACAGGGATTAATGATACCCCCGCAACGCTCTATGATTTGTTCCGGGAACTACGGTTTAAAGTGGATTCCGAACCACTACAAACAGCCATGGCACCGCCGGGACTCGAACCGAAACTTGCGGTACCGAGCGCTGGCCACTCGGCCATCAGGCCCCAACTTTTATATTAAAAAGTAAAATTAATCAATATTCCGTAACATACAAAACAGTATACCCACTCAAGAACTGTTTTCACAAAACAAAAATTCTTGCTACATTTATACGCGAATTTTTTTTTATATGGTATTGTATGATTGTTGTTCTAATGCAGCTGGCAATACTGAGACTGTTAATCTTTACGCCATTAGCAAGGGCTGCACCACTCTTACTCATTTAGCACTACCCGGGGCACGTGTAGCTTAAAGATAATGCTACGGACGCGAGTAACACTACCCCCTCAACGCTCTACGATTCTATTAGACCGGGATCTACTGTTTAAAGGGGTTCCGAATCCCTACAAACATCCATGGTACCACTAGGACTCGAACTCGAATCCTGTGGTACTGAGCGCCAAAGCCATGATATGAATGTGGACAAGATTATATTTAAAATGACATATGATTCCCTTGCACAATTTTCATTCATTATTTGATTCCATTTCGGCTTGATTTATTTATCATTTATTTTACAAAAAGCTTTTCTAGGAAACAAGTAAACAGGCTATTCGCGAAACACAATGCGTTGCGTGTCAATGCGATGGGTGGAGTAGTTAATGGGATATCAAAACGTATAATTATCTGGTACGAGACATTTTACGGTATAACAGGCATTGTTTGATAAAAATAACAAAACGCAGAAATAATAACAAATGTTCGTGAAGCTAATCGTTAAATAGAGTTTAAACAATTAGCTCCGCAAATATTTTTAGCATCGCAACAAGCTTCGTTCTCTTTCTGTTCTAGTTAGGATTCAGATTCACTCATGACTATAAACCGAGATTTGTCAGAGAATGCTACTCTGAATCGCTATTGTCGAAACCAGCTGATATGCTCTTTTACAACAACGAAACCATTTTCGACGATGACTTGTTTATAGTGGAATACTACTAATGCTTTCTTTTTTATATATACAGGGAATCTCTACACCAAATTCGCAAAATTCCAAGAGGATAGGGATACATCCAAAGATTACTAATCACCCAAAACGAGTAGGCAGACAAATCTGAATCCAATAAATATGCATATTGCTGAATCATGAATTTCTGATTATAACTCAAAAATGAAAAGGAACTAATTAATAAAGTGAATTTTTTGATTACATAAAGTATATAGTAGCATTTTTCCACGGGAAGAGATAGCATTTCTGATTCTCAGGGGAAAGGAATGTATGTTCTTTAACAAGTGCATAACAATATATCACTCAAATCTGATAGCAGATAAGCAGTATCGTGGATATTTATATTACATGCAATTAGTGTTTTGTACTAATGAGAACAACCATTCCCTCAAATATGACAGAAGATAATCAGTGTCATCGATAATGACGCGTAATGACATTAGCGGTTATATTTTCGACCTGTGAAGGTCGAAACAGTTACAGATGGGATATGGACTACGTCATGAGTTGCTGCATCGTGATGGGTGATAGACTATGGGCTGAAGAAGTATCCACGCCATTGAGAAATGAAGGAATATATAATTTTTATTTACAAGCATTATGCAAGTGTTCCCATGAACCTGAAAGTGATCCTCTTCTTAAAGCCGTTCTAGGTCTGGTTTAGATCAAGACGCTACAAAATCGACAAAAATAACATAGTCAACCGTAAAAACAGTAAAGAACAGGTGTGTCATTTTAACGCAGAATCCATCTGACGCTACATATGGTTTTCCCCATGGAGAATTAAAGCATACATATTCGAATTCAGATTGCCACGTATCAGACATAGCACAGTTATCTGTGCTCAGTATCCATATTGTTCGGTCACGATTGGTAACGACTATCTGGAAAGTATACTCACAAATAGCCGTTGGTGCAAAGTGACCGCACTTCACCACGGCTGGAAGTTCGCCTCATTGAATGTAGAAAAACTGTTCTACTCGCCCATGCTTCTCAGTAAGTCCTGTGCTTATATAGTCAACCATTCTACTGCCAATCTTTAAACAAGTCAGAAAATAAATCTTGGAGAACGCTGTGGATTCTCGGGCACGGGCAATCAAATCTATCATATCTGAAAGCATTTTTGACCCAGCATTGCTGTTTGGCTTCCAGTAACCCAACTAAACATGTCGCTGTGACACTTGTGTAATCAAACAGGATTTACTTGTCAAAACACCATGGCACGTTTTGGGGAAGTTCGCCAGTTCAATGTTACTGGCCATTTTCACTATTAAATACATTTACAGTTCATTTTCACTATTAAATGCATAGACATCCTTTTAAGGTGCGGTGATTTTTCCATGGCCTCCAGCACACGTTTGAAGAGCAATTTCTCTTTTGTTTTTAATTTCAACATAACACTCTGCAATTTGCCAACTGCCTTGGAAACTTAAGCAAAATTTTTTACTTGAGATGTCGAAGTCCACGACCATTTTCTTGACCACAACTTATGCACAAGTAATACCTTACAGTCATACTGCACTTTTTATTTCTTGAAATATTGAAGAATTACAGGTCTATAACAGCATCTCCTTATTATATCAGCATGGGTACTTCTAGCAATTGATACTTTTACCATGGATATGATTACTTTTGAAAGCCAATTCAATGAAGAGGCAGTGACACGTCTGAGTCATACAAGCGCTATATACAACACTTGAAACTTCATTATTTTGAATTTGAATAAATGACTTGCCCACAACCTTCCATAGCATGACATGTCCACAACCTTCCATGCATGACATGTCCACAACCTTCCATAGCATGACATGTCCACAACCTTCCATAGCATGACATGCCCACACCTTCCATAGCATGACATGCCCACAACCTTCCATAGCATGACATGCCCACAACCTTCCATAGCATGACATGCCCACAAGCTTCTTTGTATTTGGTTTTTCTGTGATTGTATGGCTTCTTGATACATTATTATGCATAAGTCTATTGGCTTTTAATAGTAGTGAAACAATTTTTTTTTGGATTTTGTTTAGTTAAACCATCAACCCTTCCAAATAAAATTCCGTTTGTAACAATTATCTTCTTTCCCCATCAAAATCCTTCTGCTAATGCAACATGACAGTTCAATTCGAAGAATTTTTTTCTGTATTTTCTTTTGAAGACAGAATTTTAGAAAGTTCCCTCTGTGGTTCCACAATCGTGTTACGACACATAATGAAATAAACAGTTTGACACAGTCCAAAATTCCCTTCGGTACTGAATTCGTAATTGCATTTAAGGGGGAAAACCTCAAAAGAAAATGAAGAAATAGCAAAATGGAAAAACTCTTTCTTCTCCGTCTCTTGAAAAAGAAATTGCAAGCGCAAAACTTTATTCATTTTGCAAGAAAAATGATTTAACACGCCTGCCAATGGTTCGAGACATCATTAGAATTCAGGTAGGTACACAAAATGTCCCTTTCATTAAGTTTCATTTAATTTATTGTAAAAGCCATCTTTTAGTGCTCTACAGTAACATTTCGGGCCAACTAAAAATTCCTATAATATTTCTTTACCATTAAACAGACAGTGAGTTTTATATACAAGTTTAATTTCCTATTTAATTATTAATTTTGAATACGTACAAAATCGTTTTAATTTTATATTAAATATGTAAATGTTCTTTTGAGAATTAAATTTCTCATTTTCAAGTTTATAAAATGAATTTAATTTCTATTGAAATAATTTCGAAATTATTATGAACGTTGAAATTGGGTCGAATTTTTCTAATTTAGACATTACATAATAATTACTGTTCTTTAATTTCACTAAATTTAATCCATTTCTTGTACCAAAAATTAAGGAAATAATATTCTTTTTACTATTCAAAAATTTATTCTTCGGTAGCTGCTTTGTTGTCGACACCGTTTGAAAAAACGAGTAGACTCAATGACATTTGGGATGTTCAGGATCTTCCCTCATGAGTAAGATTACCTGGTGGGAGTGTTCCCAGGTTCTCCTTCATACGCTGTGCAAATGCGGGGTAGTTCCCCCTAAAAGTCCACCCGAAATGCACTGTCTTTCTTCAGCGTCATTGAGCCAAATCAGACTTCTGCCTATGCCAGACCTTTCCCATCATTGCATCACAACAGATGTTTCCCTCCCGCTTTTCCTCCACAAGAACACACGGGTTCTTGGACTTGATATAGATGTTGCTGTCGACCAAGTGAGATAAGGAAGAAAAAATTATTCATGAATCTTCTAAATAATGCAGCCTGATGGCTAATTGGCTAACGCTCTGGCCTTTGGTAAAACAAGCTTTAAGTTCGTATCCTGGCGGTGGCATGGATGTTTGTGAGTGGTTCGGAACCCACATTAAACTGTAAGTGCCGATCTAATTAGCCCATAGTGCTCACAAAATGACCATAGAGCGACAAAACAAAAGTCATTATATCAGCCTGTGTACTGTTAGAATGTGATGCTTTTACCACGGCTATGTTCACTAGCACTGAAAGCAGATTTAATTCAAAAAGGTAGCGGCAAGCTTGCGCATGCAAGCTCTATAACACTTGCAAACTTTATTTTTAAATTGAAATAAATAGAGATGTATTGTTTTTTTTAATACAAATAAAAGCACTTTCATTAGATTTTTATGTGATTGAATGACTTCTTGATGCATTACTATACATAAATCGATTGGTTTTTAATATTTACAAAACAATGTTTTTGAATTTTGTAAAGCAGTTAAACAACCAATCCTTGAAAATAAAATTCCATTTGTAACAATTATATTCCTTCCTATCAAAACTCCTTCTCTTAATGCAAATGCAACATGACAGTTCAAGTAAAATAATTTCTTCTGTATTTTCGTTTAAAGAAAGAATTTTAGAGAGTTCCCTCTGTGGTTTCCACAATCGTGTTACGACACATAATGAAATAAACAGTCTGACACCGACGAAAATTCCCTTTGGTACTCGAATTCGTAATTGCATTTGAGGCAAAACCTCAAAGAGAAATGAAGAAATAGCAAAATGGAAAAAAATCTTTATCCGTCTCTTGAAAAAGAAATTGTAAACACAAGACTTTATTCATTTTGGAAGAAAATTATTTAACACGCATGCCAATGGTTCGAAACATCATTAGAATTCAGGGAAATACACAAAATGTCCCTTTCATTCAGTTTTTATTTTATTTATATTTTTTTTATTTTTTTTTTATAAAAAGTCAACTTTTAGTGCCGTACCGTAAAAATTCGGGCCAACTAAAAGTTTCAATTATATTTTTTTTTAACAAGGAACAGAGACAAGTTAAATAGGAAATTAAACAGTTATGTATAAAATTAATTTTGAATAGGTACGAAATCGTTTAATTTTTAATTTTATTGTAAATATGTAAACGACAGAACATTTAATTTTCTTGAGAAATTTATAAAAATATATTCCAATTTTTACTGGAAATAATTTCAAATTTCAATGCTCACGTTACTCTTATAATTAAAACAGAAAAAATGCGAACGAAGACATACAATAATTACTGTTCTTTAATTGCACAAAATTTTAATTTATTTTAATTCTTTAATTTTGGTACAAAAAAATTCTTTGTTTAGTATTCTAAAATTTATTCTTGAATCTTCAAAGAGAATTACCAGTTCTCACTCAAAAGCTCTTACTTACGCTAAAGAAATGTTTACTTTTATAAAAAGTATTAATCGTCGTACAAACTTATAAACATAAAATTAGATACATCTGTGTAATAAATTTACATTGGTGTGGTCATATATATCATTTTGGATTAGTCTACGGTCATATTTTTGCATTTAGGCTAATTAGACTGGATTCTAAAGTTTAAAGTGGATTTCGAACCATTCACAAACATCCATGCCATCGCTAAGATTAGAATGGGAAGTCTATTGTCCCAACGACCAGAGCGCTAATACTAAATCCATGTAATATAAATCCTTAAAGATATATTTTTATTCATAAAGGGTATCCCAAAAAATCACGCAAAAAGTGATTTTAATTTTAATGAATTTCTCAAAGTTGTGATCTCGAAAACTATTCAGTTTGTCAAAAAAGTATACCCCCCCCCCCATCATAATTCAGCCAAGACGGTCAAGTAAGGCGTTTTGAATAGCATTCTAAATAATGAATATAGTAAGCAATATAGAAAATGTCATATGCATTAACAGCATTATATGCATGTTATGTATTAATATTTGATTTCTCAAAGAAGATTGGTGAAAAGGAAAGTGAATATTTTATATCTCATACTCAGAATTTGAAAATTCCAAATTCCATTTCATTCTTGAAACAGTTTCAAATTCCATTTCTTTCCTTTTTATAAATAAGTATATTTTGGAATGCAAATGAAGAACGAATTCAAGTGAAGTGTAATAAATATGCAAAAGTAGTTCCCTATAAATTACCAATAATTTTTATGGGCATTTTTATGATTTAATTTGGCTTAATATCTGCTTTATTGGCAAAATTGACACTGTTTTTGTTGTGAGACTGTAATTCCAATTGCGACTTTATTTTGAGTTGCAATTCCTATTCATAATCGATTGATAATATCCTTAGCTAGTATGCAATTGGACGAATATTAGTTTTTTCACTAGCAAACGTGGGCGAGTCAGTCAATGAGGACTCGATCGCAATTGCCGCAGTATATTTGAACATTTCGAATGAGCAATTAGATCGCAAGAGAAGATTGAGAGGTTTGTCATTCAATTCTTAAATTTGAGGCTAATTTATGGTAGCCAAAATCATCCTACAACACAATAATCTCATATATTAGGCATTGCATTATAGGTAGAAAAGAAAATCAATGTAATTACATCAATGATTAAGAGATGCTTGTCAAACATAACCAAGAAAAATTATTAGATGTGCAAGTCTAAAAAAAATACAAGTATTAAAAAAAGCTGATAGTGATAAATATTAAATCTTTATTTTCATATTCTATTATTTTCACATTTTGTAACAACTTCAATTAAAATATTTTCCTTAATCACATTTTAGTCAAAACTAATTTTGTTTTCCACTAGTTTTAAAGCAAAGGAAATCTTTTTGCATAGGTCTTCATATGTTCAATTTATCAAAATTGAACATATGAATACATCCATGCCACCTCCAGGATTCGTACCTAAAGCCTATCGTACCAAAGGTCAGAACACTAGCCAATTGGCCATTAGGTCATCAAAATATTCAGAAACTGTACAGTGCAATGTTTATCCTCAAACATGTAATTAGACAACTATTACTATTGTACCCCATAGCACCACTGTGCTATCATTGTATTGTGAGTTGCCCCTTGACAATTTGGGAATGATGCGGGTGAGAAGTCTGATTGGGCTCTGTGACGCTCTACAGTCATACGAGACTGGTATAATCACTATTGCTTAAAGTGGATTACGAACCACAGCAAACATCCATGACACCGCCGGGACTCTAATCAGAAACTTGTGGTACCTAGAGCCAGAGCTCTATCTACTCGGCCATCGGGCCCCTAAAGTAAGGAGACCAGGTGTATTAGCCCAACTAATTAGACCCGGACCTTCAGTTTGACGTGGATTCGGAACCTCTAACAAACATTCATGCCACCGCCAGGATTCGAATCTGAAAAGCCTGCAAACAAAGCAAAGACCACAGCGCTAGCCAATTGGCCATCATGCCGCGAATATCTTTAGAAAGTAAACAATTCAATGATGTTTATCCTCAAACCATAGAAACTTCCTTGAACTTCATTTAAACGTTTTACAAAAAAAAGATCAAAACATGTATTTATAAAAATGAAAATTTTAGAACTGTACCGACTTTAATCCTTCAGATCAATGGTTTTCTTCGAATCTGTATAAATTTAAATCGAGAACAATATTCATATGAGTAGATATCCATGCGATTTCATGTTTAAAAATTTAGTACTGGATCTCTAATTTCAAACTGACATCGAATATGATGTATTGAGATATTAAGCATTCATGCAATCGAAACAGAACTTTGATTTCGTGTCTCCATGGCAACAGAGGCCAATATCGAGCTTTCGAAATAGTGATATGCTAGTGCGTGAAATTCTCGATCAAAGTGAAGAGTTGCAACAACTAGTTCAAGTTACTTTTACTTCTTATTCTAACAAGCAGAGTTGTGGAAGTAATTACTTTTACTTTTCATCAAAAAGTGTCATCTTTAGTATAAAACTAAGATAGAATCCCGCAAAGATTTCAGTAAGCAAATATAAAATATATCCGGAAACTTTGTTAAAAAGATAAATATGCAATATTTATAATCATCAAAAGAACGCAAAAGTGAAAAATTTATATTCAATCATTTTTGACAGGATTAATCATTTCATATATTTCTGTAATTACGACATTAAGTTACGCCATCAATTAAATTTTTTTTTATCGAAAATTCTTTCACACAATATATTCATAAAAAAGGATCTTTGATGGGTTTTTTTGCCACATGACCAAATCAAATAATTTACACGAAAAAATTAAAAGCAAAAATAAAAATAAGAAAACCATCACTGAAGGATTATTTGGCTTGGTTGTTTTCTTATCCCACTTAGTAGACAGCAACATCTACAACAAGTCCAAAAACTCGTGTGATCTCAAGGAAGAAAGGAAAGAGGAAGGGCAGCTTCTGTTGTGATGGCTCCGTGACTCTCATTTTTTACAGTGTAGCGTGGTCAACCCAACGCTCTATAGTCATATTAGACAGTGACCTACGGCTTAAAGTGGATTCCGAACCACTACAAACATCCATGACACCGCCGGGACTCGAATCCGAAACCTGCTTCACCGAGAGCCACAGGCTAGTCACTTGGCCATCAGGTCCTTAAACTTTTTTTTTTTTGTTTGTTTATACGTTTTTTTAACACACACTAGTTTATATTTTTTGAATAGCAAGTTATTTGAGGCACAGAAAATTAAAAAATAAATATATAGTTCACACATGTATGTATTGCGCTTTAGTTATAAATTATGAAAAAATATTTCATATTCAGGTCATACGAGTTCTTCATGTTAATCACAAATGTAAACAATTCACTGCACAATTTTTATTTTGATATTTGAAGATTTTTAAAATAATGACCTGCATTGTCCTTTAATATATAGAGATCTATAATAGTAGCATAAGTATAAAGCAATGTTATTACAAAAATAATTTACTTTCATTGTTATTTTGTATTTAATAGCTCACCAAGCAGTTTTTTTAAAAAATATTATTTTGAAATTAAAGTGTTATTTAAATGTTCTTAAAAAGCTTAAATAGCTTTCTTTATCAATGCAAAAATTTTATTTGCTAATACATAAAATTTGAAACAAATTAAAACCCTTTTCGAAAACGAGAAAGAAATAAGGAAAATTCTGTATACAAAACATTTTATTAATTATTTTTCTCAATTTTGCTATATAAATATGAAAAGAATTCGAAATTTGTACAACTAGATAAATAGTTTATTATAAAAAGTAAAACACATGCACATGCATATAACTTATGTTTTACATTAGCAATTATTCGAATTATTTCGGTTACCAAGCGATTATCAATACCAAATTATGAGCTCATCGATAGACCGCAGAATACCAAACGATATCCTAAGCAATTAAAATAATCATTAGAACATATATGTCATTATTCTATAATCGTAATTAGATTTCAAATATTGAATCTTTTGAAAAATTCCTCAAATTGAATTGACATTATTTATCATAAAGAAATGCTGGTATGTTTAAATACCAAACGATATCAAAGCAATTAAAATAATCATATCATATATAACATTTATTCATAAATCATTCTATATCTGTAATTAAATTATTTCAAACATTGAGGATTTTTTTCAAAAGATGCAAATTGAATTGACATTAACCATAACAGCAATTTTTTATGGTAAATACCAAACGATACGCAAAGCAATTAATATAATCATTGTATCATATATATAACATTTATTCGTAAACCATCATTCCGTATCCGTAATTAAATTATTTCAAACATTGCATCTTTTGAAAAATTCTTCAAATTCAATTGACATTAGCCAAACAGCATTTCTTCATGGTAAATACCAAACGTTAAGCTCATTGACAGACCACAGAATACCAAACGATATCCAAAGCAAAAAAGTTTGAAAATTCTAGGCGTAAATGAAGTATTCCAAATACAATAAGCACTCTACAGCTCAATAGACATGGAAAATGCTAAAAGTGATAAATATGAAACACCAAAAAGAAGGAATTAATCAACGCACTACGAGTACTTATAGCCATTGGATATACAAATATTTAAAATCTCAACCCAAGACCTGAGAAGTGCTTCAAAACCATAGTACAAAAACACTTCAAGCAAAAGCCAAATTCTCCAGGAAATTCCTTAAGACTAACGTTATTCATGAAGCATTTCAAGAGTTAAGGAGCCCAAAGTAGCATTTTTCCTTTTCGGATAACGTCACAGACCCCTAACTAGGACATGTTCATACATGATAATAATCATATATAACATTAATTTATTCATAAACCATTTTTTCATATTCGTAATTAAATTACAAAGAATGCATCTTTTGAAAATTTATTCAAATTAAATTAAAGATTAATCAAACAGCATTTCTTTATGGTAAAGAAAAATCAATTTTTCCTTTATTTATAAAAATGGGGTAAAATTAATAAACTATTTTTCGTTTAGTTAGATCAGCATAGTTTTCTTCAAGGCACCATTGCTTCAAAATTAATTATACGTCTTCTAAAATTTGACGCGTGTCTAATTATTAGCGTTGGTTTTTTGTTTATTCTACTGCATTTTCAAAAGTTTTCTTTAATTAGAATTTTAATAAACAAGTCATTCTTTTGTTATATATACACCAGTCTTAAATGACGCGTTTTTACTGTTATGCAGAGATTAAATTATTCCCAATTTTTTATAAATTACAGAAATGTGCAAAAAGCGATATTAATTTAGGAAAATATATTAAATCGCCTAAGGTTTTAAAAACCCACTATATTTATATCAGTTAAAAATTAATGTTAAGTAATATTTTTTTCTTTTCCGTAAAAAGATAGTAAAAATAAAATTTTTGTCCTCTTAACCAAATTAACTCAAAACTGATTTAGTGATGTAATATGTTATTTCTTTCCAAATTAAATTTAAAATATATAATTCACAAAGGAAGTTAACTAGTTTAAGTGTTTCATGGGAATTAATGAATGTTAACTTTTCACTGCACAACTCAAGCTCATGCACAATTTTAAATTAACTTTTTTAAAAAGAATATTTTTAAAGGCTCCTACACAACCCGAAAGAGTGGCTCCTACACAACCCGAGAGTGGCTCCTACACAACCGAGAGTGGCTCCTACACAACCCGAGAGTGGCTCCTACATCTAGTTAATAGAAATTTGCAAGAAAAATTTCTGTAAACTGCATTATTAACATATTATTTATGTACCAAGTTTCCTAAAACTACTTAAAAGGCTTTACAAAAAGTGGGATTTATTATCCAGTTATATTGGGTTTGAATCTATTTTAGGGAAATGTTATTAATGTTATTTAATGATTAAAAATAGCTTACCATAATTCTAATTATAAGCCAAGAACAATGAATTGCATACTAACATTTATTTAGTATACTATTGGGTTACAGGAGTATTTACAAGTATGTATTCGCAATGCCTTAAACTGAACAAATATTTTGGTTACCCCCTTAACCAGTTCAAAATTGATTTAGTAATACTTATTTCCTTCCAAGATATATTTGAAATAATTCATAAATAAAATTAACTACTATCTAATACTAGGTCCTATTAAATATCTACATTCACTATTATTAAAATAGTTAAACAGCTGCAAATGCGGGGTCTAGGAAGATGTACAATCTGCCAAAATTAACTGTCGCATTCTTAACGAATAAGGAGAATCAGTTTATGCAACTCGACACCATTTTAGAATAAAGAATATTATTTACAAAAATATAAAAATTTCATATCCTTGGTATACAATTTTACGTAAATCCTAGCTTACACATTACTACACTACACACCCCACCACTGCGCCTACAGCCGAGTTGCCAGTATACAGTTTGGGAATGATGTGGGCGAGAAGTCTGACTGGGACCTGCGGCTTAAAGTGGATTCCGAACCACTACAAACATCGATGGTACTGAGCGCCAGAGCGCTAACCACTTGGTCATTCAGGCCACTAGCTTAACATTGAGAAATAAAGAAAAAATAACGTTAAAGACAGACCAAATGAAGTATAATTTCTAATGCTTTTATAGGGGATCGCAGAGGCCATAATGTATGTACATACGGATGTTTATAATAACCAACAACTGTAATATAAGCATCATATCATTTGCACATGGATATCTGAAAGCTCAAAAAAACACAAGGCAGTTTTATTAGTTCACTGTAACCTTCAATGTTCATCCCATTTTTAATATCTTCTTTACGATGAATATCTACAAGCACCATATTCGTGTAGCGCTGAATGCTGTTGAGATTCACAGTGGCTTAAATCTTCTATAGAAAATCTAAACAGGACTTTCTGGACCCATATATCACGCAAAAAAATTTATTTCGGTCCTTTCACAAACTTGACCGTTTATTCTCCGCATACTATTTTGTATTTTTTTAATAAAATCTCTCACAATATGGTTGAAAGACACGGGAGATTGTTTCAATAAAATGAGATCTAAATAATGTTAAATATTCCATTTCTTTATACTTGTTAAAGAGAAGAAACTAAATTATAAAAAATGCTTGCGAGATTTGGTTTTGGAATTGATTTTTAGCTCTACGGTCCTTTTGTGCCCATATTGGGCTAATTTGACCGGGACCTACAGTTTAACGTGGATTCCGAACCACTCACAAACATCCATGCCACAGCCAGAATTTCAGCCGGAAGCCTGTGGTACCGAAAACCAGAGAGCTAGCCAATTCATCACTAGGCCGCTGTCTGCGAGAAGAATGTATCAACCAGAATCTCAGAAATTCCCTTTTTATTTCTCCCATTTTAAATGTGTATCATATTACAAAATGAAGCAAGCCTGCATTATGACAAATATTTTCATTTTATTACTAACAGAAGGACTTAAAAGTTCATAGGCTGACACAGAGATGGCACTACTAGTATTAAATCCATATAATTTTTAGTTAGCTCAAATCTTCAATAGACATGTGTATAAATTTGACAGCTGTTGCACTATTGGTATGTGAGTTATAGCATTTTTAGTGTTCATCACATGCAGTCCACCCGGCTGACTGTTGATTGGATACCGGTGTAAAATGATGCAGCTATGTTTCATTCATTGTCACATATCGAAGCAAAAATTCGGGTTTATTACGATTGAACAGCTCCATTCGTTATTGTTTTGGGTCCATTGTGAGCTCTGTGCGGCACCCACTTTGAACAGCGCTTTCGCATATCGAAATATTCATTCACGATAAGTCCAACACGTTCCTTTGGTATCTTTAGGGTCTCAGCTATCTCAATCAACTTCACTTTACGGTTATCAAAAATTATTTTGTGGACTTTTGTGATGTTTTCATCGGTAACAGCCTCTTTGGAGCGTCCACTTTGTGCATCGACCTCGGTGCTCATTTCGCCTCGTTTAAATGTAGCAAACCACTTCTCTACGGTTGATTTTCCTGGTGCAAAGTCCGAATAATGTTTATCAAGCCAACCCTTGGCTTCAATAGTATTTTTTTTTTTTTCAAAAAAAGCAATGCTGTAATTAACACACGAAATTCCTTTTTATCCATTTTTTCAAACTAACAAAAGTTGTTTCACTAAAAATGTTATAACTCGCATACTAATAAGGCAATAGCTGTCAAATTTATACATGTGTCTTTTAAGGTTAGGACTAACTAAAATTCACATGGATTTAATACTAGTAGCGCCATCTATGTGTCAGCCTACGAACATGTCAGCCGTACTATTATTCCCGATGCTTCTCATAATCAGTTCTTCACAAATAGTTGATACTCAGCCAAACGAAACGTATAGAGGTCTTGGAGCAAAAAAAAAATCGTGTGTGCCAAAATAGTTTCATCGGTTAATATGCTCGTCATGAGCTTTTAAAGTGAATTACAGCCGGAATTTTCCTTCACAGTCTTAAAACAAATCAAAACCATTTTTTTTTTTAACTCTTCGGCGTATAGTATAAAAGCGGCGTTGAAGTAAAAAAATGGCATGAATTATTAAGTCGGTACGCTTTTCACAATTCCCATCACTGACACAGCAGATTGTTAACAGCGTGTCGCCACAAAGGGTGATTGTGGTAAGCTTTATTTTAGTTGAAAGCACGGATTGTTATAAAAAGAACTCGAGGGGTCATGTCCGGAGAGACATGACTTGAAGTGGTAAATTTAATAGCACTACAAAAAATTTAAAAACTGTTTTAGAAGTTTAGTAAGCTAGAGCAACCTGCATAGCATTGAATTTCTGAAAAGGAACACCGCGGTTCGAAACTTGATAATTAAAATCGAATCACTAACTCGTAATTTTACCAGAAATAGGCAATATAATTCTGTAGGTTGTAAAGTCTCTTTGGGATTGATAGATTGTTTCGCTCGTCGCTCTACGATCATCTTGTGCACACTTTAGGCTAATTTGTTCAGGACCTACTGTTTAAAGTGCATTAAGAACCACTCACAAACATATCCCTGTCCCCGCCAGGATTCCAACCTGAAGCCTGTGGTATCAAGCCCACAGAGCTAGCCAATTGGCCATCAAACTTGAGGATGGATTCTACGACCAGATTACGATACACCCTGTCGTACGACAAGATTACGATAGCCCTAGATACTTTCCATAGGTGAGTGTTCGCTTGCCATGCCAGTTCTATATTATAAATCACCTTATACGCTGAATCTGCTACAAATCTGCCACTCTAGCTGTGAATGTTTGTTTGTTTTGTCGCTCTACTGGTCACTTATTGCACACTTTGGGCTAATTAGACCGGACCTACACTTTAACAGGGTTCCGAACCCTCACAAACATCCATGTCACCTCCAGGATTCATATCTGAAGCCTGTGCTACCACCGACCACAGAACTAGCCAATTAACCATCAGGCCGCTTGTTAAACAGGAGAAACTAATTTAAAATAAAGCCAGCGAACTCAATCATAGAATCTTGTAAATATTTCAATTTCTATTTCCATATTTTAAATACTTGCATCATATTACCCAAATGAAGCAAACCTGCATTATAATAAATATTTTCATTCTAATAATAATCCAGATGCTTTTATAATCAGTTCTTCAGAAATAGTTGACACTCAGCCAAACGAAACGTATAGAACTCTTCGAGGAAAGAAAAAATCACACTAGTGTATGCCAAAATAGTTTCACCGGTTTAATATGCTTGTCAGGAGCTTTTTTAAAGTGAATTACTGCTGGAATTTGCCTTTACAGTCTCGTAACATATCAAAATTTTTTTTTAGCTTTTCAGGTATAAAAGTGGTGTTGAAATAAAATGGCATGCAGTATTTAAGTCACCTACGCTTCTCACAATCACAGCAGATTTCGGATTGCGTGTCGCCACAAAATGGTGATTGCGGTTAGTTTTAACTTCGGTCGAAAGCGTGGCTTGTTATAAAAAGAACGCCAGGTGGTAATGCCCGGAGAAACATGACTTACAAACATTTAAAATATTGGCGTTTTTATAATGGCGTTACAAAAATTAAAAATATTGTTTTAAACATTTAGTACACTAGAGCAACCTGTATAGCATTGCGTTTCTGAAATGGGAGACCATCGTTCAAAACCTCAGAAGTAAAGTTGAATAGGTAACTCGTATTTTTAAAAGAAATTATAATTCTGTGGCTGTAAAGTCTTTTTTGGGATGGATCGGATTGTTTGGTTTATTTCTGTACGGTCGTTTTGTGCATACTTTAGGCTAATTTGATCGGGACCTACAGTTTAACGTGGATTCCGAACCACTCACAAACATCCATGCCACCGCCGATATCCCTATCGGAAGAGAATATTACAATAACCCTAATACTTTCCACAATATTCGCTTCCTATGGCAGTGCTATATTACAAATAACTTTAATGTGCCGAATCTACTACAAATCTACCACTCTAGCCGTAAATGATTTGGTTTGGTTTGGTTTATCGCTCTACGGTCATTTTCTGTCTACTCTAGGCTAATTAGACCAGGGCCTACTGTTTAGTGGATTCAAACCACTCAGCAAACACCCATGCCACCGACAGGATTCGAACTTGAAGCCTGTGGTACCAGTTCCACAGAGCTAGCAAATTGGCCATCAGCTGGTTTATAAAAAAAAAAACTGATTTTAAAAAATCCTGCGACCTAAACAGAAACATGCAACAATAAGTGTAATTTTTTATATCCCGTTTTAAATGCATGCGTCATATTAGGCCAAATTTAGCAAATCGGCATTGTGAATAATTTTCATTCAATACTATTCAGATGCTTTCATAATCAGTTCTTCACAAATAGTTGATGCTCAGCCAAACGAAACGTATAGAACTCTTCGAGGGAAAGAAAAAAAATCACACTAGTGTATGCCAAAATAGTTTCATCGGTTAATATGCTTGTCAGGAACTTTTTAAGTGAATTACTGTCGAAATTTTTTCCTTCACTGTCTCGTAACACATCAAAACTCTTTTTACCTTTTCAGGTATAAAAGCAGCGTTGAAATAAAAATGACATGCATTATTAAGTCAAATTTTTTCACAATTCCCATCACTGACACAGCAGATTTCGGATTGCGTGTCTCCTCAGATGAATTTGTTTGCTCAAACGTGGCTTGTTATAAAGAACTCAAGAGGTAATGTCGGAGAAAAACATGACTTGAAGTGGTAAATATAATAGCACTACAAAAAATTTAAAAACTCTTTTAAAAAGTTTAATAAACTAGTGCAACTTGTATAGCATTGAGTTTCTGAAATGGGTGACCTTGGTTCGAAACCTGATAAGTCGAATCGATAACTCGTAATTTTACCAGTAATAGGTATTATAATTGTGTTGGCTGTAAAGTTTCCATTGGATGAGAAGATTGCGTACCTCTATTGGATATTTTGGTTTGGTTTGTCGCTCTACGGTCGGTTTTGTACACTCTTCAGGCTAATTAGACCGGGACCTACTGTTTAACGTGGTTCGAACCACCAAAACATACATCCCTGCCACCGCCAGGATTTTAGTGAAACATGTTACAAAGGCCAGGCTCTTCCAATTTGACATCAAGCCCGAGGATTGGATTGTACGACAACATTACGATACCCCTAGATACTTCCTATATAGGGGAGAGTTCGCTTGCCATGGCAGTTCTACATTACAAATCACCTTATAAGCTGAATCTACTAAACACTCTAGCTGTGAATGATATCGGTTTGATTTCGTTTCATTTCATTTCATTTGTCGCTCTACGGTAACTTTTTTGCACACTTTGGGCTAATTAGACTGGAACCTACAGTTTAACGTGGATTCCGAACCACCACCAAACATACATCCCTGCCACCGCCAGGATTTAACCTGAAACATGTTACAAAGGCCAGAGCTCTAGCAATTTGCCATCAAGCCCGAGGATTGGATTGTACGACAACATTACGATACCCCTAGATACTTCCTATAGGGGAGAGTTCGCTTGCCATGGCAGTTCTACCATTACAAATCACCTTATAAGCTGAATCTACTAAACACTCTAGCTGTGAATGATATCGGTTTGATTTCGTTTCATTTCATTTCATTTGTCGCTCTACGGTAACTTTTTTGCACACTTTGGGCTAATTAGACCGGGACCTACTGTTTAACGTGGATTCGAACCACCACCAAACATACATCCCTGCCACCGCCAAAATTTTAACCTGAAACATGTTACAAGGCCAGAGCTCTAGCCAATTTGCCATCAAGCCCGAGGATTGGATTGTACGACAACATTACGATACCTAGATACTTCCTATGGGGAGAGTTCGCTTGCCATGGCAGTTCTACATTACAAATCACCTTATAAGCTGAATCTACTAAACACTCTAGCTGTGAATGATATCGGTTTGATTTCGTTTCATTTCATTTCATTTGTCGCTCTACGGTAACTTTTTGCACACTTTGGGCTAATTAGACCGGGACCTACTGTTTAACGTGGATTCGAACCACCACAAACATACATCCTGCCACCGCCAAATTTTAACCTGAAACATTTACAAGGCCAGAGCTCTAGCCAATTTGCCATCAAGCCCGAGGATTGGATTGTACGACAACATTAATACCCCTAGATACTTCCTATAGGGGAGTTCGCTTGCCATGGCAGTTCTACATTGAAATCACCTTATAAGCTGAATCTACTAAACACTCTAGCTGTGAATGATATCGGTTTGATTTCGTTTCATTTCATTTCATTTGTCGCTCTACGGTAACTTTTTTGCACACTTTGGGCTAATTAGACTGGAACCTACAGTTTAACGTGGATTCCGAACCACCAAAACATACATCCCTGCCACCGCCAGGATTTTAACCTGAAACATGTTACAAAGGCCAGAGCTCTAGCCAATTTGCCATCAAGCCGGATTGGATTGGACGACAACATTACGATACCCTAGATACTTCCTATAGGGGAGAGTTCGCTTGCCATGAGAAGTTCTACATTACAAATCACCTTATAAGCTGAATCTACTAAACACTCTAGCTGTGAATGATATCGGTTTGATTTCGTTTCATTTCATTTCATTTGTCGCTCTACGGTAACTTTTTGCACACTTTGGGCTAATTAGACCGGGACCTACTGTTTAACGTGGATTCCGAACCACCACCAAACATCCCTGCCACCGCCAGAATTTTAACCTGAAACATGTTACAAAGGCCAGAGCTCTAGCCAATTTGCCATCAAGCCCGAGGATTGGATTGTACGACAACATTACGATACCCCTAGATACTTCCTATAGGGGAGAGTTCGCTTGCCATGGCAGTTCTACATTACAAATCACCTTATAAGCTGAATCTACTAAACACTCTAGCTGTGAATGATATCGGTTTGATTTCGTTTCATTTCATTTCATTTGTCGCTCTACGGTAACTTTTTTTGCACACTTTGGGCTAATTAGACTGGAACCTACAGTTTAACGTGGATTCCGAACCACTAACATCCATGCCACCGCGATGATTCGAACCTGAAGCCTGTGGTACCAAGACCCAGGTGCTAGCTATTTGGCCATCATTTGGATTAGATAAGATTACGATACCTCTAGATACTTTCCACAGGGAAGTGTTCGCTTCCCATGTCAGTGCTCTATTACAGATAACTTTAATATGCATGATCTGCTATAAATCTACCACTCTAGCTGTGAATTATTTTTATTTGGTTTGTCGATTTATGGTCATTTTTTTGCACACTCTAGGCTATTTAGACAGACACCAAAAGTTTAATGTGAATTCCGAATCACTCAAGCATCCATTCCCCCGCCAGGATTCGAACCCGAGACCTGTAGTATCCAAGGCCACAGCTTTAACCAATTGGCCATCAGGCCGCACTCTACCTGTGAATGGTTTCGAATCAAAGCATCTAGCATTTGAAAACAGCAGAGATGATGCTGTTAATTTAACTTTGCGTTTACATAACAAAATCAGAAAAATGAGATTAAAATTTATTTTCTTTTACAACGATAGTCTACTAACGGTTGATAAAAATTGTAGTAAATTCAACGTTATCCAAGATGCACGGATCTGATGCAGAGAATACTGAAGACCGTAATGAAGAAATTAAAAATATATTCTAAGCAGACAATTCAAATATCGATGCGAAGTTGTCAATTTTCATCAAATCTACTCGTTTTTAAAAGAAGCAGTTATAGTTCATACACTGGTATCAATTGAAGCTTCGATTTAGTGCACTATCATTCCACAAAAGACAAAATTCCCAAATGTATCCCCCCTTCCTCTCCGATACTTCTATATTTTTTAAAAATGTTATCGAGATTCCTTTTTCTCCAGAATCTTCCGATTCAAAAATTTGAGATTAATAATCAAGTTTACAATTTCTTTATAAGTAATGAATTAATATAAGTACTATTTACTACAAATTTGTATTATTTTTTTATGTATTTAATTATAAAATTCTATTGAAATATTTCTTGCACGTTAACAATGTACCGTTTTCTTAGGTTTCAAGAATAATCTAAACTTAAGTGTTTTAAACAATGATAACACCACTTTGTAATATTAAAATAATTTGCAACATCAATTTTACGCAAGAATTTAATCTCAAAATTGTAAAAACTCGAACTGGATTAAAATTTAACTAATTTCATATAATGTTGCGAAGTGTTATATAAAATAATTTGTTTTTATTCTATATTATTTGAAAGAGGGTTTTACAGTGAAACTTAATTTGTTAACAATTAATAATGCTGATTACATTAAAACCGAATAACTTAAATATTTACAAAAATACTATCTAAACATAAAATTATTTAACTATTTAAATGTTTAATACATTAATATTAAAACATTTTAGACTGTAAATTACCAACTTAAAAACTGATTTTAGTCAGTTAATAAATTTAATATTAAAATATGCCTACAGATCTAAGGTCAAGAATAATGGAAGATTTGAAGAATAGTAAAAAATTTCTTTTTAAAAATTAAATGGAATATTTTCAATGGTTATCACCAATAATAATTGCTACATTTCAATGAAAATTCAAATCAAGTAAATAATCAATGTATTCTAAATAGAAATGTTTTAATAAAAGCCAAATATAAAATTGATTTAAAACTTCCGCATGCTAGTTTATTAGTAAACATGGTTTTTGTGTCACTGATTATAAAATTTAAATTGACTCCTGTTTTAAATTACAAATTTTCCCATCCTCAAATTCCTTAAATTTTCAAAACATTCATTTTTTCTTTTAATTAAAAAAAAAAAATCTTTTATATTCCCCGCTTAATTTTATTTTCTATACTTGCAATTGTATAGCAATTCTTGCAATTGTATAGCAACAGTTCCAAATCAAATGCCGAATGTGTTAAGCTAGATTGCATTAAATATATTAAAATACGATATACGAGAAATATTTTCAAATCAAGCAAATAATCGATACATTCCAAATAGTAATATATTTTTAATAAAGTCAAATATACAACTTAATTAAAACTTACACATCTAGTTTATTAGAAAACTTAATTATTTTTGTGTCAGTAATTGTAATTTAAAAATAGGACTCAATTTAAATTTAAAACTTATCATCCTCAAATTTTATAAATTTTAAAACATTCATTTTTCTTATTAGATAGCAATATTGTTACGTTTTATATTCACCTCTAATTTTATTTGCAATTAGTATCGTTTGGGTTGCAATTAGTATCGTTTGTTGCAATATAAGTATCGTTTGCTTGCAATTATAGTATCGTTTGCTTGCAATTATAGTATCGTTTGCTTGCAATTAGTATCGTTTGCTTGCAATTAGTATCGTTTGCTTCGCAATTATAGTATCGTTTGCTTGCAATTAGTATCGTTTGCTTGCAATTATAGTATCGTTTGCTTGCAATTAGTATCGTTTGCTTGCAATTATAGTAGCGTTTGCTTGCAATTATAGTATCGTTTGCTTTACAATTATAGTATCGTTTGCTTACAATTAGTATATCGTTTCGCGCAATTATAGTATCGTTTGCTTGCAATTAGTATCGTTTGCTTGCAATTAGTATCGTTTGCTTGCAATTATAGTATCGTTTGCCTGCAATTATATTATCGTTTGCCTGCAATTATATTATCGTTTTTGCAATTACATTTGCTATTATCGTTTGCCTGCAATTAGTATCAAGTTTTTTTGCAATTATTATCGTTTTTTTGCAATTATTATCGTTTGTTTGCAATTTTTTTTATCGTTTGGTTTGCAATTTTATTATCGTTCGTTTGTAATTTTATTATCGTTTGCTTTGTAATTTATTATCGTTCGGCTTTCGCAATTTTTATTATCGTTTGTAATTACATCGTTTGCTTATTATCGTTTGTTTGTATTATCGTTTGCCTGCAATTATTATCGTTTGCTTGCAATTATTATCGTTTTGTTTGTAATTATTATCGTTTGTTTGTAATTATTATCGTTTGTTTGTAATTATTATCGTTTGTTTGTAATTATTATCGTTTGTTTGTAATTATCATCGTTTGTTTGTAATTATTATCGTTTATCCTTTGTTTGTAATTATTATCGTTTGTTTGTAATTATTATCGTTTGTTTGTAATTATTATCGTTTGTTTGTTAATTATTATCGTTTGTTTCGTAATTATTATCGTTTTGTTTGCAATTATTATCGTTTGTTTGTAATTATTATCGTTTGTTTTATTTGAAAAATTGTGATTTCTTGAAAAAAAATATCGAACGTGGTAAAGTTAGATCGCATTAAATATATTAAAATATGATATACGAGAAATATTTTTATAACTTAATATTCTTGAAAGATAAAAAGGCATTATTTTTAACTGAAAGGAAAACAGACGTTCCTGGCAGCTGAATATTATTTTTGCTATAGTTTGGCATCTTAAAAATGGTATTCTATTTTTCGCAAAATTGCTAAAAACATTTTAGAAGACATCAATAAAAGTTGAGTTTTTTTACTCAATTTATCTTGAGTAACAATCGAAATAAAATTGAAATGAATGAAAATAACATTTAATGACATACCTGATTATTGAGAACGTTTCTTTCTAAAGAACACAGCACACCAAATAAAAATTATTCACCTTAAAACTAACTTTCACAATCACAAAATCACTATTTGTTAAATATGCTACAGCACTTTTGATATATCGTACTAAACTAATCACACATTTCGAATCTAAGATTACTGATGCCAATTCTGATTAACTGTGAAATTGACGCGCAATCTACTGCGCAAATAAAGAATCTGGTAAAAATTACTTTCAAATTCAAATGTATTATTTTCTTTGCAATAATTTGATGTTACAAAAAATGTTTAAAATATTTGTTAAAATAGAGGAATTAGTTCTTTGGTTAGATTTTTACAGGAAGATAGCTTTAAAAAACGCATCACACATTACCTTCATGGTATACTTTACCTTATAACATGAAGGTTCTTTTTTGCCAATGCAGCTGGCAAACACTTAGACAGTTGTCTTTGATGCCTTAAGGGAAGCGCTCTACCGAATTACTTCAATTTAGCACTACCCAGGAGGTGTGTGTAGCTTGAAGATAAGCTACGAATGCGAAGTAACAATACATCCACAACGCTCTACGAACATGTTAGACCAGGATCTACAGTTTAAAGTGGATTCCAAACCACTACAAATATCCATGGCACAGCTGGGACTGAACCCGAAACCTGTGGTACCAGCGCCAGAAAGTGCTAACCACTGGCCATCAGGCCCCCTATAACATAAAAAGGTAATGTGATGCATTTTTGTAATTTATTTTAAATTGGAAGTTGATTTAATGATTTTAAGACATTAAACGACAAGCGATTTAATTTTTTTATAATGTAAATAAAAAATTACTAATGTTCAATCTTTTGATAAATTTAAAAGTTTTTCTCTGAAAAATTTTTAATATTGCACCTAATGTATAAACCGTGATGATCGAGAAGTTTTAGTATTCAACCAATAAATCACACATCAAGGCACTAAAAACAAAATAAATGTGTAGTTTGGCTTACGTTGTTCAGAAGCCAAAATAGCTACTACTACACACACATCACTGTGCCTATAGCTGAGTTGCACCTTTACAGTTTAGGAACGACGTCGATTAGAAGTTGACTGGGCTCTGGGACGCTCTTCACAGCCAGTCATATGAGATCGAGACCTACAGTTTAAATGGATTCCGAACCACAAACATCCATGGCCCCGCCAGATTCAAACCCGATACCAGTGGGTATCGGGTTCGATGAATGACAGAGCGCTAGCCACTCAGTCATCGCCCTTTGAAGCTAAACAACTGAAAATTGTTAAATGCTAGGGCAAAACCACTGGTAAAATCGTGGAACAAGGGCCGTTTGGGATTCGGTGTCAAAAATTCTTTTCTCCAAAGTCCGCCAAATAACGGCTTGCGATTGTAAGTGAAATGAATTGCAAACTGTACAAGAAACCAGGGTTACTACATATGACCATTTATCGCCCGTTGGCACAAAAGTCGCCAAATCGATCGGTAGTATGAAGGAAGAGAATTGTCTTCCAGAAGTTTTAGGGATAACTTCCTTATTTACGTACTGCATATGAGGAAACCTAGAAACCCCCCACAAATCCATGCGGTACAGTTATACACACAATGTCACAATCGTCATCAGGTCATTACATTTATGAAAGCAAAGCACTGCAATGAATGTCCCCCAACGGATTCAAACCTAAGCTCTCCTGCATGCAAACTGGGTATATCATCTTTGGACTACGAAGTGGGCTATGTCCCATATGTGTCATATTCTATTATCATTTCTCATTTAACTTTCACTCATTTATTTACTGCAAACAATTTTAAGCATTTTTATTTCAAAATTAAATGTCATGGTTAGTTTCTTATGTTACCTTAAAAATAAACTTTCTACTATATATATATATATATATGTGTGTGACTTTGTGGAGTTATCCAGGTTCTGTCCAAAATATAGATTACAGCTGCTTTCTACTGGCAGATTTCGCAGATGTCAGGTCTACGCCCAACAATCATATGACTAGGGACCTACGGTTTAAAGTGAATTCCAAACCATTACAAACAATCATGTGGCCTCTCCAGATGTCACTCAAACCCTAAACCTGTGGGCACAGAACTGGGACCCAATTTCTAGACCAGTCGCCGAGTACGCGCTCTGAGCGAGCACCATTACAAACTACAAGCTATTCTCCGAGAAAATCACAATTACATAAATCTCATTAGTATTTTTTTTTCACAAGCTGACACTCGGCCATGAGGTTCTCCAGTATAGATTAGACATTTTCTATTTATCATTGTTGTTGTTGCTATTATTGTTAGCAGTTACTTTCAAATCAGAGTTACTACATTTTTTTTTTTTTTTTATAAAAATACACATTTACACATTCACAAGATATACAGTAAGATGGTATAAACCAGGGGGTCTCCAAACTTTCCAGCCTGTTAGGGCCATACTGTTTACTCCAGTAAGTACCAAGGGCCAAAACCGTTTTAATTTTTCTGCTATTATCTATGAATTTCTAGACCAGTCGCCGAGTACGCGCTCTGAGCGAGCATACGCTTGCTAACTACAAGCTATTCTCAGAGAAAAATCACAATTACATAAATCTCATTAGTATTTTTTTGCAAGCGGATACCCCGCGGTATTATTCGCGTTAATTTAGCTTTTCCGTTCCTGAGAGAATTTCAGGATAAAAATCATATGTTTGATTCAGGATATATACATTCCAAACATCGATATACATGCATATGCGATACTCTTTTACCCCAACATAATTACCGAGGGTAACCGCGGGATGTTCACTAGTTTATAATGTTAGGGAAATCGTTTCAACTATTTATTAGTTGTTATGCTTAAATTAAATTTTCTGCGTATTATGCTTGTCATTGCTTCACCTAGCAAGCCAATAAAACCGAGTTATTATCATTCTGTATTTTATTATCCAACTTATTACAGCAACAATAAGCTATTTGCTGTCGCGGGCCGGATGGATGACACTGGCGGGCCGGATTTGGCCCGCGGGCCGTAGTTTGAGACCCCTGGTATAAACAATATACAGTACCATTATATTTTAATAATCAAATCATAATTATTGAGAAGCCTTGTTGATACATACTGACAATCTCAGATTGAATTCTTTATTCCACTACACATAATTGGCGTGTTCTACTTCGGTTGGGAAAGTAATTCTATCAAAAGGCGAGCGCCATCTATAGGCATTCTTAAACACTATATCTCTTACACACTGAAACCTATTTTCACTTATTAAAATTGCTTAAAGGACTTAAAACCCAAATTGAATCAATCCGGTTTTATATTTGTTTTACATACATAGGTGGGCCTTGTATCTAACTTATGTTAACCATGAACAAACCACTGATGGGTGGTGAATAGACGATATTGATTTACAAGAGCATATTTAAGGTTCACTATAACGCATGTTCAATGGAAAAACCCAGGTATGACTATCGATATAAAGACTCTTATACTGCCTAAATTATTATTGGGCCTCCTTGTCTTGAAAAATAACATTAAAAAATACAACTAGTGGATTTATACCTTAACCCACTCACACACTAGCTGTGCACGTTGCAACTCGGCCATTAGATTGTGCAGACCTGGTGATTAATGCTTTTAAGCTTCTGAATGAAAGAAAGTCAACTGAACCAATAATTCCCTTGTCTCCACAAGTATGAATATATTCCTTCAATTAATTTGAAAGGTGAAAAGTACTATTGGATTGAAAAAGGTTTCTGTATTGGATTTTAGAGAAAAAAATTGTTGATGCGAACCCATCTCATCATACATAGATGCTTGAAGCTGTCTATTCCAAACTGTTTTCCCATTTAAAATCTAAATTAACGTACCAATGAGGTGTTCCTATTTACTTCTTCTTCTTCATTGCCGCAACAGCTTCATGGTGGGGCAAGGTCGTCTGTCTACTAGCAGATTTCGAGACAGGAAATGTTTTCGCTTTATGAGGCAGGTTGTCAACCCTATGTCCAACAGTCATGTTAGACCGAGGCCTAGGTTTAAAGTGGATTCCGAACAGCTATAAACATCCATGGCACCGCCGGGACTCGAACCTAAAAACCTGTGAGTGCTAGCCAGAGTGATAATCACTCGGCCATCAGGTCCAATTCCTTTTCATACGGAGGGAAAAAATTGGCATTGGAGATTGGTTTGTTGCTCTACGGTCATTTGTGCACACTTTAAAAGCTGATTAAATCGGGAGCTACTGTTTAAGTAGATTCCGAACCACTCCCAAACATACATGCCAACGCCAGGATTCGAGTCTGAAACCTCTCGTACCAATGATTAGTGCTCTAGTCAATTGTTCATCAGGTAGCTGTCATTGGAGAAGAAATCATTGCTGCTAAACTTAGCTGTGGTTTTTATATACTCATGTTTGTGAAAATTGCAACACCATGAAGGACTTACGCGAGTTCAAAAAAAGTTGAAATTTTCAGGAAATGCAAATTAGCGCATGATATGCAAATGATTACAATTTCAAGTTCGTAGCGCATGCGTATGCTGAGCAGCGCCCTCTGAACGGCGGATGGATCCGAATAAATAGACGACTGTAGCGAGGCGTGTATGGTTATCTGCTAGCGGTAAACGTTAGCTCAATCGTTACTTATGCCTCTTCGACGAAAGAGAGCGAAATTTGAACCACTTACAAAGTTTGAACGGGGGAGAATCATCGGCCTTCGTTAAGCTGGATTGTCTTATCGTGCAGTAGCCGCTCGTGTGCAGCGTAACAGCAGCACAGTGATGCGTCTTTGGAAACAGTGGTCGAACGAGTGTCGGACAACTCGGAAATCGGGAGGGACCCCGAAATGTGACGTCAGCTCGCGATGATAGACACCTGGTCCGCATGGCGCTGACGGACCGTACAGCTTCCTCTAGACAATTGGCAGCACAGTGGTCAATAGCTACAGGTGTTTCATTGTGTGCTTCATCAATTCGTAGACGGCTGCTGCAGCGTGGACTGCGCGCAAGGACTCCTTTTATACAGGATCCCTCTCACTAAACCATCGCATCCTGCGGCTACAATGGGCCGCTCAGCATAGATACTGGCGTGCTGATTAGCAGCATGTCGTGTTCTCTGACGAATCCCGCTTTAATTTGTGGTACCATGATTGCCGCATTCGTGTCAGACGCTATGCCGGTGAACGCCACCTTCCGGAATGCATTATCGAACGCCACAGTGAACGAACACCCGGAGTTATGGTCTGGGGTGCCATAGCATATCATGGACGATCTCAATTGCTAAGAATTGTGGGCAATCTGAACAGCAACCGTTACATCAGTGAAGTTCTACAGCCCCAAGCTGTTCCCTTCCTTCAAAGCTTGCCAGGCGCTGTATTTCAACAGGACAATGTTCGCCATATCGCTAGGACTGTTCAATCCTTCTTTGCAAACGCGGCAGGTACAGCTTCTTCCTTGGCCTGCGTACTCGCCGGATATGTCGCCGATTGAACATGTGTGGGATTTCGTTGGTCGGCGTCTCGCTCGTGATCCTCGTCCTGTTGCTTCTGTAAACGAACTTTGGGTGCGCATACAAACAATATGGAATGCTCTTCTTCAGGCAGACATTCAAAATTTGTTTGACTCCATGCCACGTCGTGTAGCAGCACCTATTGCGGCGCGCGGTGGCTGCACAAAATACTGATTCCGATCTCTTGTTATTGTTTGTTTGCTTTGAACATTTAATCATTCATTTGTACCACTACCACTCAACTTTGTATTAAATTTCATTCAATTATGAAGATTCCTTCATGGTGTTGCAATTTTCACAAACATGAGTTTATATATATATATATATATATATATATATATATATATATATATATATATATATATATATCATTCGTAAGAAATTTGAAATTTTATTTACAGCTCACAATTTCATATATATTCCTCTTATTTTAAAAATATAATTCGAAACTTCGGAAAAATTTACCTGCAAATCTTTCAATGCTATTACTAGAAAAATATATTTTTATTTTGTTATTTATACATTAATTTACTATGCATTAAATTTTCAAAAATAAAAATAAATAACGAATTATATTAATTTATATTGCTTTCAGCATCAACTTCCAACTACTAGAAAAATTATAATAAAAACGTTCGTAATTGTTCACAAAAGTTTACCTAAAGGGCACTTCCCACAGAAATCTACATAAAGCCAAACCACACAAATATTATCTGATTATGTTAAATCTCAAGAGCAATATCTGAAGAGTCTCATTCTTATTCCACAATAGCGATTCCTCTTCTTTTCTTGGAAATTAAAATACTTGGAAGAACTTCTTTCTTCTTTAAAAACTTATGCGATTGAAGAGTCCCTTTCAGACAGAATTCCTTTTATTTCTTAATCCTTCCACGACCCGCTTTTCACAATGGCTTGGCAATCACTTTTGGAAGATGAACTCTCCAGTTCTTTATGAATTTATTATTCATCTGCATGCAAAAATGAATACTCCATCTTTTTTCATTTAAAGAAAATTAAGAAATATATGTATGTATATTTGATTATAATGATTAATAATAAAAAAAAATATAATATAAAAAAAAAAAAGTATATTACTTTCATATACTTTTTTTTTTCTAGATGTGGGCTTTAATTGTTCGCATATTAAAGAATGCACAATCCCATAACAAAATCTGAGAATAATGGTTCGCATCTGAAACTTTCCTCTAAAATATAAGGTGGCTTGATGGCCAATTGGCTAGCGCTCTGGCCTTTGGTACCATAGGCTCCAGGTTCAAATTCTGGCAGTTTCATGGATGTTTATTAGTGGTTCGGAATCCACATTAGAGAGAGAAGAAATGGACCTTGGAGAGAGGAGAAAAAAAATAATGGGGAGTAGAACGAAAGTTCTTAGGCAGTACGGAGGGTACAAAGAATAAACGAACTGACTTTGGGCTAAGAAGATTTTGTAAATATTTATTATATAATTTTGTTTTGTGCGTTATATGTTGCAGTTGTGCAGTGCTGTCTTTGTAATTTTAATAAATATGACAGCTAAATATCCACGTTATTATTTTAAGAGATAATTTAGTTTCTACCATAAAATAGCATTGAATCCAGCATATACGCATATCCGGCACTAACTTGTATTTATAGCATAATAATTATTTTGCTGATTGTATATTTTTAAAAAACTATGAGTTAATGATTTTTCCTTGTATTTGCGTGGGTTGTTTGTCATACTTTAAATTGAAAATTTGTGATTTGGTTTTATAATTAGAAACTTGAGTTTATAATTATAAATCTCAAATATTTTTTTTTTTTTTTTTCTTAGTTAATCTGTTTATATTTATAAATTTAATTTAGATGACTGAAATATATCTTAACAGCGCAAAAAAACAAAAAAATTTGGCATTTGTGAACGCGGAACAACATGTCGCACACATTATTAAATATTTCAGTTTGGGAAAGGGGATAACATACATTGACATTACTTCTTATCCATCCAATAATAAAAAAATAAGACAAAAAATTTTTAAAGGAGGTCAAGAAATAATGAAAAATAAAATCGAATTTATCTCGATAAATATAATGTTAAATCCCAGAAGTTAAGATTGCAATAAAGATGCTAGTTTTCAAAGTACAAAATATGCTTCACATGATCAATTGCATGACATATTTCGGTATGAATGCAATCTAGTAGAAATTCCTAAATCGTTCGAAGAAACGCAATTTAGTTCCTATAAATTAAAATGGAACAATGCAATGCTAGAACTTCTTGTAATGATGACCCACAACGTATGGGACCTAGATGGCCCACAAAGTAATATTCCTATAATTGGGATTTAGACTAAATAAAGATGCAGAAAATATACCAAGGAAATATAAAGCTAGATTAGTAGCACAAGGTTTTGGGCAAAGGCCAGGAATTGATTTTGCAAAAAGATATTTTCTCCAGTAGTTAATTTTACTATTGTTAAATTGATTTATAATCCCTGCTGCATTCGTACAATGTGCAACTAACTGGATGTTAAATCTGCAATCTTCATGGTAAATTAAATGAACCCGATTTATAAGTGACAACCACCTGGACTTAGAAAATAATAAGATTAGAAAATAAAAGTTTGCTATCTTAATTAGTCTATTTACGGGCCGCACCAGAATTCAAGACAATGAAGCAATGAAATGGATTACATCTTGAAAACTCTACGTATTTTTAAAATTAGAATGTTTCAAATATATATTTAAACATAACAGTGTTATTTCGATAGTGTATGTACATGACTTCGCCGTTTTTGAAAAAATATTTAATTCATGATACAGTTAATTTGATAAATAGTAAATCTGATTAACTGATCTTGGAAGCGCTAAGATTTCATTAGGTGTAAATTTTGATTATGTTAATAATTCTCTATATCTGCATCAAATAACGTACATTGAATGGTTAATGCTTTGTAATGCTATAATGTGTGGTTCGAGTTACCAAAGACATTATTTAATCTTCCTTTTAAAGTTATGTATTCTCTACCAAACAAAAAGTGCCTAAAAGTGAAATTGTATAAAAATAATAATAATAATAAGGAAGTCAGCACCTCTGCTGTGTGTAGCTCTTGTCATGCTTTTAATGTCTCTACACATTAAGCTGTAAGGCTACACATTAAGCTGTGTATTGATCATAAATAAACTCTCAATAAAAAGTATGCGAAACGTAAACAAGAAAGTTGGTAGTGAAAGCTTAAGCAAACGTGAAATATTAATCCATCAAAAAAAGGAACATCTTGTAACGTTTCGGCCTTTATTAGATCTATAACGACTTCAAAAAGAGGTCCACTTTCAGGTTCATGGGAACACTTTAAAAATTTGATCACGAGTACAGTTCATTCTAAGGCCGGATATTTTCACAGTTCTCGAATTTATTTGCCTGGTCTGCTACAGACCTTAATTATCACACGGCGTGATACACGAAACCACAAGGGGTTCACTTAGAAATTCATTAGGCCAATTCTGAGAAAAAAAGAAAATAACACTTCCTGTCGCAGAACACTTTCTTCTCCAAAAACCTCCCTTTAAGAAAATCCGTCAAAGAGGGGAAGCCAGCTACCTTCACTTCTCATCGGAGTGGACACTCCCTCAGCCCATGGTCCATCATCAGTCACGATGCAACAACTCATCACGTAGTTCAAATCCCATCTGTAATTGTTTCGATCTGTGAAAGTCGCACAGACAATTGCTAATTTTATGAGGTATCATTACCCATCATACTGAATATCTGCTATCAGATTTGAGTGGCAAATTGTTCTCATTATTACAAAACACTAATTGCATATAATATAACTACGCACAATACTGCTGTCAAATTGAATGATGGGTTATTATGT
This sequence comes from Caerostris extrusa, assembly GCA_021605095.1. Taxonomy (NCBI): domain Eukaryota; kingdom Metazoa; phylum Arthropoda; class Arachnida; order Araneae; family Araneidae; genus Caerostris; species Caerostris extrusa. Next base: position 12,572 of record BPLR01006898.1, on the reverse strand, counting down.
TCTTGTCAAAGAATATACATTCCTGTCTCCTGGGAATGAAATGCCACAAATCTTCCATTGAGGAAAAAAAAAAAAAATTGCTACAATCTTTAAGCTGATTGTCCAAATATATGAAAAACATCGAATTTCAGTTTTCAATATCAAAATTATTAGGTGAATTTTTATTATTAAGGTTTTGAGGTTATGCATTCTGCAATATCTACCATCACATTAAATGTTATTTGCGTCTCTCCATGATGATTACTGTTGTATATAATTGTATTGTTCCTGTTTTAATTATATTGTTCAGTTTGTTTTTTCTATTTTATTATAGATATTGTATAAATATGCAAAAGAAAGATAACAAATTCAATATTAAGATACATTAAAATTATGATAACCATAATAACCAATAACAAGAAAATGTAGAAAAACTTTTAAAACAATAACTAAACCTTCACCAGTTGGATATACGTTCAAATATCCAATTATAGAAATAATTATCTTTAGAAATATTTCCAGAATCCTCTTTAACGAAAAACAGCCAGCTTTCATCTTCCATTTTTAATTCAGCATCATTGTTGACATATCTTTGCAGAACTTCACTGGTGTCCTACATAAGTTATGTAGGACACGTCGCCGGTCTTATCAGCAGGACAAAGTGTTTCATCAGCTGACAAAGGAATTCTTTCAGTGGTCGTTTATCATCTTCTCTGTGTGGTGTCAGGACAAAGCCGTCTTCCCAGCTTTTATTGCAGAATGTTTCTTTATTCGATAAAGGGGTATTTTAAACTTTGGCTTCTAAAAAGTGACACACTTTAAAGCGCTTTTGCTCTTAGAAATGCTTGCAACAGTTTTTAAAATTAAGATTAAGAATTAAATTATTATTTATTTTCTTATCATTCAGCTATTTTCATTTTCATAACTTAAATTTATCTAATTTATATTATTATTTGTATGTAAATTTAAACAATATCTATAGTAAAACAAAATCATAATAAACCCGAAAAGACAATCGTGATCAATCATAATGAATCAGTATTTTCTGATTATGAACACAGACAATCATAATAAATTAGGAAAGATCCAAAATATACAACATAACATTTCGGCTGACATGTTCGTAGGCTAACACATAGAAGGCGCTACTAGTATTAAATCCATATGATTTTTAATTAGCCCTAACCTTCAAAAGACACGTGTATCAATTTGACAGCTGTTGCACTGTTAGTATGTGAGTTATAGCATTTTTAATGAAGCAATCTTTTGTTAGTTTGAAAAAATGGATAAAAAGGAATTTCGTGTGTTAGTTAAAGCATTGCTTTTTGGCGAAAAATACTACTGAAGCCAAGGCTTGGCTTGATAAACATTATTCGGACTTTGCACCAGGAAAATCAACCGTAGAGAAGTGATTTGCTAAATGTAAACGAGGCGAAATGAGCACCGAGGACGATGCACGCAGTGGACGCCCCAAAGAGGCTGTTACCGACGAAAACATAAAAAAAGTCCACAACATAATTTCTGATAACCGTAAAGTGAAGTTGATTGAGATAGCTGAGACCCTAAAGATATCAAAGAACGTGTTGGACATATCGTGAATGAATATTTGAATATGCGAAAGCTCTGTTCAAAAGTGGGTGCCGCGCGAGCAAACAACAACGAATTGAATTTCCAAGCAATTCCTTTACCCAGCAATGCAAACTCTAACTTAACAATGCAAAAACTCTACTCATACTTATTTCTCTAGCATACATGTGTTTAAAAGCAAGAGATAAAAAAACCCACATTTTTTAGAGAAAATTAAAAAAAGTTACTAGGTATGAATATTTTATTGAGTATCAATTCTCCTTCTATCATTCAAAACTATTCACTAGCTTTTGTTTCAATTAATAGATTCACTTATATAAAGCACATATATAAAAAAAAACTCACAAATTAAATAAAAGTAACTTGAATATTCTTAAAAAGTTATATATTCACCATATTGTCAGACAAAAAAAAAAAAAAAAAAAAATACTATGAGCTATTATAAAAAATTACTATTATAATAAATTTTGTCTATCTCTTTGTATATTAATATATTTTCTTTACCTTAAAGTGTTTGCCAAAATATCGAACTTTGCAATTTTAACACAATTTTCGACATAACAATCTGGAAAATTTGTTAATCTCATTTCTCAATTCCTTCTATTAGCTCACACTCTCCCTATATATATTTTGTTCAAATTTTCAATTGTTCATAAAATACTTTTATTCATCCACTCAAGATCAAATGCATTTCTTTCGAACTTGTAGTGGATGACACTTGATGTTAATACACTTTTTTTCAAATATTAATTCATTCATTAAATTTAATTAATTAATTTTGTTTTTTTTTAGATTTCAGTTGCATATATCTACCAATAGATGGCGCCAAATAAACTTAAAAATAAATGAAAATTATTTATAATGGACTTTCTGCAATACAGTGAAAAAAAAAGTAGGAATTGATTTAAATTTTTTTTTTTTTTTTTTTATTAGAACATTGACCTATACAACCTAGTGTTACAATCTTTACAAAGTAATTTTAGATAACGATATTGTTAACAATAAAGGAAAAATATTTATACATGAGCAATTGACACTGGTACTTTTTATACATAATGAAAATTAATAAATTATGATCTAGTGCTGCCTGTTTCATGCCATAGCATACACAGCTTGTAATCCAATATCAGTTTAAAGAAATAATTACATTAATAAAAATCAGCATTGTTTAAAACAGAAAATTAACTTACATTAAAGCAACATTCATTATTATTAGTGGATTTGATACATGAGTATTTTCACAATTTACTTATTAAACATAAAAAATTAGCTAGTTTCCTTTTAGCCATATCTCCCACCCTTTTGTAGTAGTATAATAGACATTTTAAAAATTAATTTCAGGTACACTGAGTCTAATTTGATATAAATTAAAACTATACCAATGGCATTTGATTTCTATTTGTATTTGAAATGAAAGATGAAAAAGGAATTATGCACTCATACACACACACAAAAAAAGACCCATATGAAATTAATTTGTTTAATTTTTTATGTTTTTTTCCCAAATGATATTACCTTTATCTTTTATTTTTTGTGTCATATTTTATTACACAAAAATAATTTTTATTTGATAAAAATAAGAGTAAAATTCAATAAAAAAATATTTAGCAAGTTACTCACCTATCTTATTTAAAATATTTTTATTCACTGCTGAAAACTTTTAAGATTGAGTATGAAAATGCATAATGTTACAAGAGAAATAATCATTATAATTATTTTGCAGTTATATATATATATATATATTGCAATAAAAACATTACATAAATATTATAATAAACATTGAATGCATACCATTAACTTTCCTTCAATGTCTAATCATTATATTCCCTTTGCATAAAATCAGTTATTATAATTCATTTTATACAATAGTAATCTTTGTAGATTTCTTTCCTCATATAAAAATATGATTATTATAATTTATTTCCTTATATAACTTTCTTTTTATGTTGATTCTCATTTGATATAAATATTATTCAAAGTTTTTTTTTTTTATCAACTTTCTAATTTCATATTTTTCTGTTTCTTATTATAATTTTGTGATCTAGTCATTGGATGGCTTCATCACATGTTTATTTTTATTCTGCTTATTTCCCTATTATTATTTTGATTGCATGAAATATCATGCACTATTTCATTTCATTCAAAAGATGTTGACACTAAGATCTATCAAATATGACAGTCTATCCTGAATTAATGAATTTAGAACTTACTCATTTTTTTATTATAATTTATTATTCATCATCACAGTATCTCTTTTATTCGCATAATATTTGAATAAATTGAGATACAGCAGCTTGCACAAACATAAATCTCAAGGCATAAGAATATCAGCTATAAACGATATTTTACTATACATTACAATAAAAACTACTGTTACTATTATGATTTTTTCCCAAGGGTTTCATTAAAAGAATTTTTAATATTATCTTACAGTATTATTGTTATAGTTAAAAATAATTTTTAATAATTAAACAAAAAAGTAAACATAAAAAATTAATTTAAGGTCATAAAATGCTATCCTAAAAAAAAGAAAAAAAAAAAAATCATAAGGACCTAATATTCTTTCAACAACAAAAAAATTACTGCATTTTATTTTGTGCATCATGAGGATATGTTATTTATATTTATATGAGATTGGACAAAAACTTTAACAAAACTTTATTTTTATATGAGATTGAACAAACATTTATCACAGTTGCCCATTAAATCATTCATATCACAGCATATTTATGGCTAAAAGTGACTTTCTGCAAAAAAACTAACTAATAGCTTGAAAGGGCTTATTTCCCAAAATAATAAATTAATGTATGTATCTAATTTTAATAGATAAAAATTATAATAAAAATTAAAAACTATTTTAATGTTCAAAATAAATTATATTGCTGCCACAATCAAATTTGAACGAAAGAATACCAACTATGTATCTATCATGTTTTTGCATAAAACATGGGACACAATAACTATCCAAACCAGTGATTTCCCATACAATCTCGAGTCCATTCCTCCTGACAAACCCAACACCAATGAAATCCACACTGTGAACGAGTGCAAACCATATGCATACAACCACCTAAGAGAAAAGAATATAATTATATCTAAGCTAAAAATGAACTTCATTATTAAAATAAGTATTTTTAAACTAATGCAGAAGTTAAATAATCTAGATACAAAGATATTAAAAATAATGCTTTATTAACACACTACAGTAAGAAAACAAGCATATTTTCATGATACTCAAAATAAAATGTAGTAATTTTTTGTTGAAAGAATATTAAGTGAAAGCTTCCTTATGATTATGTTTTAGTAATGCTCTTTTTAAAAAAAGATAGTGCTTTTACTGAATAAATGTTCATTATTACTGAATATATTTATTTAGATCTTTTTTTCTTTAAGTCTTTAAATAATTAAAGTAAAAATTTAGAACCAAGTTTTTTATGGAGAATAAAGTTTTTCTCATTTCATCCCATTTGTAAATGAAGCATTAAATCAGAAACTTATCAATAACCTGAGTTATATAAATTGGGTAAAGCTCTTTTCAGAGATATCTATTTAAATTATTTATAGCGATACATCAATAATATTGTCTACAATAAAAACACTATTATGGATCACAATCATAATCAGTGAAAACAGCTCAAATTAATTTAGCAAACAAGCAAAAAAAAAAAAAAAAAATCAATATAATTATTTTTACAGGAAGAAAAAAAAGAGATAAAAAACATAAAATAATAATAATAATGTCAAAATATTTCGCAGAATTTGAATATAAGCATCATGAAGATGTGCTTGCTAAGTTTTGAATGAAAAAAAATGATGTGGATTCAACATTAGCTAATAATTTTTATACACATTTCAAAATAATAAATATTTTCTAGATTAAAATTTATTTTATAATAATTTCTTTAAACATAGAATATGCTAACATCTAACAATTTCATCACAAAAGTTTTAATGTTTTTGCATTTGGTACAGCATCATGAATGCAATATTGGAAATAAAGTGTTAAAAATAGATTTTTTAAACATATATATATATATAGATTTTTATTGTGTCTTTTTAGTAATTAATGCTGTAATAATTTTAAAAGACTATATATAAGAAAATAAATATTTGATAAAATGTAGGCAGAAGTGGTTGTTGTCATTTATAAATGTAAGAATAATAAAAAAAATTTTAAGAAATTTTACAAAAAATAAAAATTTCTGCTCATATTTTTATATGATCTAATATACTAAACGTTTTTTTTTTATTTCCAATGGCAAGGCAAGTACAAGAAGAATAAAAATAGTAATAATAACAAAATAACATGGGAAAAAAATACAAAAGAATAAACGTCCAAAAAATGCAAAGATGGCCGAAGTCATTGCCTTAAGAGTTCTCTCGCACGCCAGTAAAGCGCTGTCGCCGTCAAGTACCGCACATCGTTGGAGGTCGTCTCTGTTCATTGGGTCTGTTGAACCACATAGGGGGCAGCCAGGATTCGAAAAGATTTTAATGCGATGGAGATGTTCTGCTAGACAGTCGTGGACAGTCAGAGGTCGGAACTAGGTGACAGCATGCCGTCGCGAATTGCTGGGTTTTGCTAAAAGATCTTCAGCTCTCCAACGCTTTGACTAAATCCCATCTTGAATTTGTAACTTGTGTTTTTAGTCATTATTTGTTTGATATAAAGTTTTATAGAATGGAGGGACAGTGGTGAGGATCTCATTTGAAGTAGTATATACTAAATGTTATAGAATACTTTTACATTCATCAGACTGTTCTTAAAATTAATACAAAAAAGAAGTGAATTTTCAAAAATCCTAATATAACTATGTTATTAATATTTTACTTAAAATATGATTTCTTAAACTTGTTTCTTACAAAAATAAATTTAAACAGAAATATATGTATAATTATTTATACAAATATATATCATAATCATTTTTTTATTGACATCCTAGTCAATATAAGCATTTGAACTTCATGATAGTTCTATTTGCATTAATACATGATATAAATATAATTTCAGCATATCCTACACCACACTATCAAACTTTATCTGAATACTAATTAATAAAAATAATAATTAACCAGCTGATACACTACGATTTCTCTGATAATATTTATATATTTTTTCAGGAAAATACTTTTTGGGAATAATTTTAAATTAAAATATGTTATAAAATTTTTAATATAAAAATATATTAAATTAAATATATTTATTATTTATTTAAATATATATATATATATATATATACAGTGGGTAAAAAAAGTATTGGCAATTGACTTAATTTAATCATATTGACTTTCAGCGTACAGACTGTATGGAATGTTTTACACGAGAGAAGTTATTATGGAAGGGCAGCTAGAAAGAAACCATTCATCTCGGAAATAAATAGGAGAAAGAGGTTAGATTTCGCAAAATCCCACGTTGATTTATCTGAAGAGTTTTGGAACACAGTTATTTTTTCCGACGAATCAAAGTTTAACATTTTTGGCAGTGATGGACGACGATATGTGTGGAGGAGGCCAAATATTGAATTGGAAAAAGCAACATTTAACTGCTACTGTAAAACATGGTGGAGGCAGCGTCCTAGTTTAGGGCTGTATGTCAGCTAATGGAATTGGCAACCTGCATTGTATTATGCACATACATACATATTACATACACATTGACATTTTGTGCCATAACTTAAAAATCAGTGTCCAAAATCTTGGCTTGGGAACATCATTCGTTTTTCAACACGACAATGACCCCAAGCATACAGCGAATCTCACCCGTGAATGGCTACTCTACAATGCTCCTCGCCAATTAAAAACCCCACCTCAATCGCCTGACATCAATCCAATTGAAAATTTATGGCACCTGCTGGATCTAGAAATCAAGAAACATAAAATTTCAAGTAAAAGACGACCTCAAACGTTTACTCTTGCAAGAGTGGCACAAAATTCCCAACAGTACAACAAAGACCTTAGTTTCCATGAGAAATAGATTACAAGCTGTTATAGATGTAGAAGGTACAAAGTACTAAACATATACTGATTTTGTTTTCGCTCATAATTTTTGTCAATTTCATAATTTTGCCAATACTTTTTCATCATGTAAATTTTGGATTTTCTCGTAGATTTTGACTAAAAAAAAAAAAATATTTAAATGAAAATTTCGTTATATTTGTTTGTCTTTTCTCCTTCTGTAATCGCTATGTTAAAAAAAATTTGTAAACATACTTTGTTAGCAAATATGATCATTTATAGGCAATTGCCAATACTTTTTATCCACTGCATATATATATATATTATTTTTAATATATAATTTTTAAAATATGTTTTATTAGTCTTGTTCCTACACTAATGAATGAATTTTTTTCTGAAAAAGTTAATAATTAAAATATAAAAAAAAAAACTAACAAAATTTTGTCAATCTTATTAGTACAACAAATTTCAATTTAAATTAAATTTAACATAATTAAATCTTTACTAACAATACATTATTAACTAATATATTTTAATTCAAAATGTAATCTTTAAATCATTTACACATACCATCTCTTTCAGTAGGTGTCCTGCATTTAGGACAAGGTTTAGTAGTAATCTTTATTGTTTTTCTGCTATCTTCATCCCACTTTGAGGTAGATGCTCTTTCATCTCTGATGGAATAATTTATCTGATAAATAAAAATGCATCTTTTATATATAGTCATAAAAATTATATATTATACAATTTTGACAGATATTACAGAAAAAAAAGCATAGTAATTTAGGATTTCTTAAATATACAAAATGTATTCATAGAATAAATAAAGGCAATAATCACAATTAAAATAAAATGAAAAAAAAAAAAAATCATTTATTAAAAATAATTTCAAAACTGGTCTCGAAAAAAAATATCAAAGTAATGATTCTCAAAAGTGCATTCAAAAATATTGATTAGATTATCTCACAAACCTTGTTATTTGATTCTATTAAATCTTGAGATTCACAAGGTCCAATATGAAATCCTTGCATGCAAAGTCTGCAAAACACAAACTGAAAGAATAAGAAGTTATCAAAAAAAAGTTTCAAAATTTATAAAAAAAATCGTATAAGGTTTTAAATTATCAAATAACAATCATAGCATATTGCCAATTTATATATTATACACTGATTAATTTTTTTTTTTTTTTTTTTAATTTTAAATTAAAATGATAATTTTTGCTATCTATTCCTGAGATTTACTTTTTACAAAACATTGAAATACCACTTACACACAAGAGAAAAATTATGACTTTTAAAATATATATATATATTATTTGATAAATGTGAGTATTTTTTTAAGTAATTAATTCAATTATATAATATAAAAATAATTTTAAAAAAATTATTAAATGTGCTTTTCAAAATTATATTGTAGAAAAAATATATCAGTCAAAATTTAGACATTTAATGATATCTTTATCATATATTAAATTATTGCAAAAATAAAATAATACTTGAAATTTACTGATATGCTGTAAAAAAAAAAAGAGTTCTGTACTAATTTGATATTAATAATGAAATTATATGTAACATTTCCATTTTATATATAAATTTAAAAAAAATTATTAATAAACTAATTACAATACAAATTTATGTTGCTTCTATAGATTAATTGCATTAATACATTTTTCACAAATTGCAGTTACTTTCTAAAAGCTTATTATACTACATAAATAATTAAATATAGAAGAGCTTTTTAATAGAAATGTATAACCTTTATTTTGTTAAAACTCCATTTTTAAAAGTTCAGTTCAGTAAATAGGTTGTATAATTTAGTAATCAAAGATAAATTTAAAAAAAATTTAGAAGATAATTACATTAAATAAGTACAGTTAGCAACAAGCAAAGTTAACCGATATGATTTAATGTAATATGTATGTTTTTTTTTGCATTAAACTATTTATCTGAACATAAAAAATAAATACTGTAATCATGCACCTCCTATGCACTTCAAAAGCACCAAACTGTGGCATTCAGAGAAATGGTCAGTAGGCCTCAAGACACTTACTCAAGAGGACATACAGCGCAACCGACATTGCCACTGAGAAAAATTTAGTACAGTGCAATCACATGCTTCTGTTCCATCCTGAGAGCAAATATATTTGACACAATCTGTGTATAGGTTGACCAACAAACTCTCACCTGGAGAGGAAGTATATTTCATGCATCCAATGCATACCTAAGTATTTTGATTGTCTTTAAATGTGTTAAATATTGTCTATCTTTAATTTTTTGTGTATGTGGTATTGGTGCACATGTAAATAAAGATGTGTTCTCAAACCTGAGATAAACTTATAATAATCTCAAGTCTCAACCCAACCACACCCAGATCCAGCTGCATAAATAATCGACAACACTACAATACTTTAATACCAATACAGCAACACTACACTACTTACTCCACATCCACTTCCATTAGCTTGAGTACATACAATTCGTGTGCATTCTGGATCAGGTATTAGTCCAGCCCACATCCAGGTTGGGGACACAGTACACCACCAGCTTGAAGAAGACATTCTTCAGCCCCAAACCTTGATATCTGGCATACTGAGAAAAGGTAAACTATAATTATATATTATTGTTTTAAACTGTAAGTAAATATTTCATAGAATTTCAAAAACGTTTTAAAATACCTTTCAGAATTAAAACAAAATATATTCATATAAAAATTAATATATAGTGTTAATTGTTTCTGAAATGAAAAAAAAAATAAAATAAAATTTATGAAAGCAATAAATTAAAAAAAAATTTCTTTTAACATTTATAAGCTGCATTAATTTAAGAAAAATAGACTTCATATAAATATCATAATGTCAAGAGTCAGTATCACTAGTGAACTGTTAAAATGTACACAATAGTAACTTCTCAATACCTAATTATATGTATGCCTACAATATACTTAATATCTTTTAAAATACCTATAAATCTATGAAGTTATAGAAAACATGTTTTATGCATTACACTTTATAGGAAGCTTTTTTAATTTTAAACATATTTATATATGATTAAAAATATTTAATTAGATATCATTAAATGAAAACCAAAAAAAAAAAAAAAAAATTACAGCATACTTGCTCTTCTCCAAGTAATTTGAAATGATGAGGCTCTTTAATTAAAGAATCAGTACAACCAGCTAAAGAATAAAAAGAAAATAGCCATTTAACTTTCTGTTTTTGAAATTGTGATTCCACAAGCTATGTACATTGAGTATAAAAATTTGAATTGTAAAACTAGTATTATAAATTATTATAGAAAAAAAAATCAATATAGAGTCATAAAAATGTTTATGTTAGTTTTTAATTTCATGCACAAAAAAATTTAAATTCCCAAAAATATTTAAATCTTTAACATGCCAAACTTTAGATTTCAAATCTTTAAGATTAATGCAAATATGATCAGGGATCAATATTAATACATAACACTTTTTACATAATTAACTTATTCTACAAAATGCAGAAATTTTCAGTAAAAAATTATATTTGAAAAAGGATAAATTAATCAAAATTTTGCAAGTATTATTTCAATATTTTTTACTGCAATACATGCCATATATTTGGTAAAATTTATTAATTAACTGTTGTGTACAAAATATTTTTATAATATAAAAACATTATTATATAATTATAATTTAACAAATATAGATAATAATGATGATCTAAAAATTTCTAAATTACCTGGGCAATCAATAGAATAACCTATTTTTTCATTTTGGATAAATCTTCTTTCATTTAGTCGAGTTGTACAATATTGCAGAAAACATTCAATGCAAATAACGTGTTGATCAGCACATGGAAATACCAACACTAATGGACTGAAAATATAAAGTCAATCATAAGTTATAACAAATTTGCTAATGTGCATGATTTTTAATGCATATGTGATTTTTAAAAAAATATAAAGAAAAATTAAAGTATGTGTTTTACTGAAAAATATTTAACTTAAAAAAAAAAAAAAAAAATCATAACCATTAAATGAAACTATTTTTGTTTTCTCTGCAAACTCCTATTAATGCATCTGTATAGTCGATGTTTTTTTATATGAAATATAAATTCACGAAATACTTATATTTTTAATGATGAAATTTTTTAAAAATTAAAATATTGTATTTTTAGAAGAACATTACTGATATATATACAGCACAATGCATAAAAATGTTATGTAAAAGTAATGGGTTATATAAAAGTATATGCTTTATATAGTGAAAGGTTCATTTTAAGCAAACAAATAAAAACTAGGAGGTATTTTAAAAATCAAACAGATAAATTAAATGATGACAAATAACAAAACTAAATTAACATTATTTATTGAATATAATCAAATGAAAACCATTAATTTGAAGAATATTTTGAACAATATATAATGTAGCAGAACAGAAAGCTGTTATGAGTTACAGTCCAAAGCCGAGTGGATTTTGCTAATATATGAAAAGACATGAATCTGTTTAATTCCTTTATTAACATTTTAAAGGAGTTTAAAGAGTTAGATTCAGTTCTGAAAACTACATTATATACATCATTCAAAGTGGTCTGTAATATTTTGCAGGAGAGAATTGAGATAGCTATAAATTATAACAGTAGCTGTTACAAGAAAATGCAGAATTGAATTTTAAAAGGAGTTAATTTAGCAAATGAATTTATTAATTATAGCTTGGAAATTCAGGAAGAGTAAAATGAGTGTTATTATATCTATATTAAAGCATTAATTCCTTTTTATTTTAAAACATAATACATGGAAGGATCTATTTTAAAAATATATTATTATTCAAATAGAAGATATTTTTATATAAAAACTAATTAATAAATAAATAATTTATAAACAACATGATTATAAAATTTTCATTATAGCTTATTAATGTAAAAAAGATGCTATCATATTCTTAATTTTAAAAAAGTGTTAAAAATTAAGGACTAAAGCAGGCTTAACTCAAATTTCCCTTATACAAATATTTTATTTAAAAATGAACCCATCTGCTTATCAAATAATAAGTTACTGAATAATGTGCTTAGTATT